>CAHIKZ030005612.1:0-35000 GCA_903632075.3 Acanthosepion pharaonis
TATCTTTGAATCTTTTGTGAAAAACCTGATTTTTTTCCATATAGCTCGTGTATAATTCGACTCCAGATTCTGCGCAATACTAGTAGGACCTCGGTAGTCAATCATCCTGCACATATTTTATAGCAAATAAATAGTCTATTTTGTAGAAGAAGCAGGATAATAGATTTGGTTTGATTTGTTGTGTTTTACGGGATATCAAACTCAACAGGTTATTTAATGCCGACAACTTTTTTTTTCTGGTAAAATTTTGTTTTGTCAAAAATCTATTTCCTGTTATATGTTTTTTCCTCAAAAATGTATAGATGGTAATATCATTTTCAAAAATATATTGCTGGTAATAGTTTTTTTTCTTCAAAAATTGATTTCTGATAATAATTTTTTTTACAGAGTATTTCTGGTATTAAAACCTATTTTTACACTTTTAAAATGTCTTTTACCTCAATTTCAGGGTTGACTATTTGCCCATAGCTGGGACCCTAACAGGTGCTACTACCCCAGGTCAGGGCGGAGCTGGGAACATCAGTAATTAAGAGGTGGTTCCACGCTCCTCAAAACCTCCTGATCAGAGGCCTTGCTGCTGGATGTAGTTTATCGTCTTACCCTGGACGCGTATGTAGTTTATCATCATAACGAGGATGGGCAGGATACTAGAGCTTACAGTTTAGGTAAACTAAAGGTACCGTGATAATGTATCACTACCGATAGGTCACGGTCACCGAAAATGTATGAATTTTACCCCCTCAAGGAAAAAAAAATACCCGTGTATAGTGCAACAGGTCACCGAAAATGCGTGATCTTTTGTATAGTGCAACGAGAGTTTTTGGCTTTCCTGTGGGTTAATCCAATTGGCTTCGCGCTGTTTAGGTCTATAAAAGGGCAATCATATTCTCTCTCTAACTTTTTTTAAACACATGATTCCAGATGTTTTTCGAACGGAGATAAAAAAAAAAACACTGCTGACGGAGCGTGTTCGCTTCCTACTTTCTGTTGACTCTTATACACATGTCTATCACACACACACACGTATTTCACACACACACAAACAACTACATTCTTATAGCTATTTTCAATGTCTTTTTCCTTTCATTACAATTACGTACGCATGTAAATAATTTTGTTAATACATACATTATGCATCGTTTGATTTAAATTCATTGTTTTGCGTATTTATTTTAACCGGTTTCAAATATTAAAACCTAAGTACAGAAATATTTTCAAAAATATACCAATATTTTAAAGCCATTTTTAAGTTATCTAACGTAAATATGAGATTAAGATCGAGTTTCCGGTTCATTCTAAAGTTTCACTCCCTTGTGTCTTGGTGGCATTATCGACCTGCTTGGGGTGAAATGATTAAAGAAATCAAAACAATGAAAAAAAAAAAAAATCAACAATAGTCTGCATGTAAAAACGTTAGGTGTAACTGTATAAAGAAATATCCAACATTAAACTCCAACCATGCATTATATCTGTGAGTGTAGATGTTTGTATATATCTATGGAAAAGGGAAAGTACTTCCCCCTCCCCAAGAGAAATGCGGATTTATTTCAGCAAAGATTTATAAACAATTTTTGGCCAATGCATTCGTCTAATTAGATACGACAAGAGAAGTTTATTATTCTTGGATTAAAAAAAAAAGATATCTCCTTCCAGAAACAGCATAATAAAAATAAAATAGCAAATAAAATTCTCTGCAAGTAAAATGTAAAACGTCCGAATTGATAGCACAATTAAATGAAATGGTTATCGCTGATAAAATAGATGCTTGTTAAGTATACGTGCCCTTGCGTAATATACAAAATGTGTTTCTGTCTTGATGAAACATCAACATTATTATCCTATTATAGCTGTGCTTGTTTCTGCTTCTATTCGTTAGTTCGCACGACCGTTATGTCTTGCCAGTACATCATGAATAATGGACTATTCCCTTTTGATCGCGTAGAAAGAATGGAAAAAAAACTTGCTTTCACTGAGAAAATGAATGAAAGAAAGAAAGAAAGAAGGGAAAGATAGAAGTGTTTAACATCTCATGCCAATACCTTATAAATAATTGACTATTCCGTTTTGATTGCGCAAAAAGAAACAAACAAAATGAAAGATAGACTACTTGTTTTCATTTAGAACATGAATGAAAAAGAAACAAGCGAGAGTAATATCTATTTTTTAGAAGATATAACAAACATGGCTTCATGACAGAAAAAAAAAAGAACTAAAAGAAAGCGAAACAAACAAAATTGATTAAATAATCTCGCAGGCCATTAATAGTATTTTAAAATTAGTTGAATGATACTCCGATCGTTAACATGGTGTAAAGTCGTAAAAAATTATTGTAAGTTCGCCTGTCGTCCAGTCCACGCTCCTCATCTGTCTTTTGAACAGGTGTAGAGGCTTATCCCTTACTTTCACTTTAAGATTTAGTCTCCAGTTCCTTCTAAATTCTTTTCATTTTCTTTCACCTCTAGTAGCGTCTTAGGGGCCTTATCGCCTTGTTTGGAGTGAAATAATTTAAAAAATATTCTGTTGATATATAAACTTGAAACGGGGCATCTCGAGGCGGTGTAATGGTTAGCAAGCTTGTCTCACTTAAAACGATTACGACTGAGTAGTGAGTTCGATCCTCACTGGGTTCCCCCTACTCGCGGCCTTGTGCCACATCTAAGCTACGCTTGGAAAATCAATATATCTCCAGAGCGACTTCCTTATGAACAATGCATCTAAATATATTATAAAATTATTTTAATAGGTACCTCCACGAAAACGCTAAAAAATCAGCATACCTTGATGAAAACACACTCCAAGCGGGATGAAAACATAGTTTTATCGTCAAAATCTTTATGTTATTAATAAGAGGAAGGATCAAAGTATTTTTTTGATTATTAATTAATTTTTTTATTTATTAGAAGATTCGAAATTTTGATTGAAGAATCTGTTTTTTTCTTGCGTCAGCGGTTGGACTAACGTTTTAAGCATAGCAAATATTGGCCTCTTTTTTTTGGCGGTGACAAACACATTAATTTGGAAATTCTTACAAAACTCAAATAATTGTCGGATTTTAATAAAATTTTCAGGGCTTATTCACAAATGAATGAAATTATTTTTCAAATATGCTATTAGAAAATCTTGGTGAAAATATTTTTTACACGTTTTTTAGCCCGTTACTTAATTTTATGAAAACTTGAGAAATTCAACGTGTCTATCTTTAGTGGCTATATTAGTTAAAAGCAGAATTCTCTGAAGAATTTTAACCAGCGAATTATTTTTGCAAAATCAAAACTCGTCTTACCGAAAATCTGTTCTGTATCGAAGAATAAAAAACGCAATAAAACTATGGCATTTTTTAATTTGAGAAGCTTTTAATTGCTTTTATGAATAATATATATTAAAGACAATATTGTCTGAAGAAAAAAAATTCCACAAAAAGTGAGATTTTACAAGATTTGTTTTCGTCTTTTACAATTTTAAATAGGATAATTTATAAAGTGTTTAAATCATTGAAAATTCTTTTGAATGTGATAATTCTTAGGAAATATGTTATTAAGTAGAACTATATTTACTAATCATAAAGCTTATAATCTGACGATACCGAAAATGTTTACAAGAATTTCGATTTGTTTTCGTATGTGTGATTACGTGAAAAATTTCTGAAATATGGATGTACAAACCGGTAAATCTATCATTAAAAGGTCACGAGTTTTAAGTGTTGTCCCGTACTTTATAAAGTTTATCGTCTCCTTCACTATACTTGTCTGGAAACACGTTCGGCTGTCAATCCGCTGTCAATAACACGTCAGAAAAAACAAAATTTCGTAGTTAAGAGATGTTTGTATACAACATTTTATAAGTGGTATTATTTTCAAATCAGATTAATTTAACTTTAAATATGCTAATTTTTCCTCAAATAACGTTTTAGAAATATACATTTTATTTTTGTAAGATTTTTAAAACCAGGAATTAATTTTTGTTTACACATGTGTTAAAAATGGCTGTCTTTTTCGGTTTTACTGGAAAAAAAAACCCGATTACGATGAATATAATATGTTTGAAATACACCGCAGAGTATTTTGCTTACTGGAAATAGTAAATTTTAAATTCTTTAGCTTTCAATTAAAACTAAAATGAAAGCTTCTAGAAAGATTTTTCGTTTTTTAAAATTCATTTTAAACCTGACGTATACCGAATTAGTGGATGTACATAATTATAAATGATATACATGTAAGAACACGAGGTCGTGACAAAAATCCGTGAGAAATACAATATTTGTAGATCAGGTGAATGGCATGAACACGAATACAGATGTACGTCTAGTCTTTTATTGATCCGAAGAAGGCATTTTGTGTTAGCTCTATTAACTTGATATCCATTTTAGCTTGATATCTCAGCCTTTCTGGAAGAGGCTTGGATCAGAATCCCGACCTGAACGACCGCCACCCGACGTTCTACAAATTAAACAGATTAAAGAATAGACAGCATGACTCTCACTGTCGGCAAACTGCCAAGGATACTCTAGGTTTTTCATACGCCATGCGAAAATACACCTCACACATTCTACGAGCGCGTCACACTCAGAGAGAATGCGCAGACTGTTACTCAGACAAGCGTTTTGCAAGTTCTGATTCCACGTCTCGATAGAGCTTTAAAAATAAAGTAACTTCATTTTAGCAATTATATTTTACTTATTTTATATATATATATATATATATATATATATATAATTTCATTTATATATATATATATATATATATATATTATTTCATTTATATATATATATATATATATATTATTTCATTTATATATATATATATATATATATATATATATATATATTTTATATTTATTATATATATATATATATATATATATATATATATATATATATATATATATATATTATATATATATATATATATATATATATATATATATATATATATGAAATTGAACTAAGTCCGACAATTATTTTAATACATTTTTGTTTATACGTTATTTTTATAGATACAAATATTTAAGCAAATGCTCTGTTTATAATAAACAGCATTAACCAAGCAGATTGTCCGAGAAATCTCAAAGAAAATATGTGCCAGCTGACAGGAATTGAACCCATATCCTACACGGAACCGCCATATAGCCTGACGTGCTATATCATTTAGCTACAGAGGAAGCGTCTGGCGAGCAAAGTTTAAATTACTGTTTTTGAACTACAAATTTCGCAGGATTTCTCTCGAACGCTCATATCTGCTAGAATTATCTTAACACAGACAAATGACGTCATATATTATGAAATGGACTAAATCTGACAATTATTTTAATATATTTTTTGTTTATATTATAAACATTTACTTAAATATTCGTATCTATAAAAATAATGTATATACAAAAAATATATTAAAATAATTGTGAGGACTTCATATGTTATGTCATGTGTTTGCATTAAGATACGCTTAAGATATGGGCGTTCTAGAGAAATCATAGGATAGATAGATAGATAGATAGATAGATAGATAGATAGATAGGAATTCGCGTCTGAAAAAGCAGTCCATTTTTGTGGTGATTATTGGGTGTAACCTCTATGGTTAGAAAGTGAATTAACTTCATGTTAAAACAAGACGATCAAATGCAACGCCCATTTGACCGTGGGATTGTGAAGTGGTTAAAGGCAACAAGAGGATGCAATTCCGCGCTAAATAGACGAAAGAGAATCTCGTCTGTGTGAATGAATCTCTGAATATGAACGTGGGAAAGCGCTGGACGTTTAATGAATGAAAGGCGCGCATTGACAATTGAGGAAGTACAAGGAAATACTCACGGCCGGCCTGACTCGGGTGTCACAAGGCCAGTGTATTTAGAGCACCAGATTCCTTTTATCGTAATGTTATTATTACTTAGACGAATGATTAATTTTAGTTACTTTTTTTTCATTACTTATTTTTGTACGTAAGGAAAAGGAGTTTTCTAATAATAAACGTCGATTGTAATAAACGATTGAAGCTTGTAAAATGATATATGTCCAGAAAGTATCCAGCCGATAACCACTTGTGCTTTGATATAACAAGGTTACCAGTCAGAATGAACGATACTGCGCATGCGTTAGGGATTGACCAGTCGACAATGAGAGAGTTTGTTTACAATGTGACTTACAATGGTGATAATGCCACTAAGGCGAAAGGGGGTTATTGGAGAGGAAAAAGAATGAGAAGACGGAGGGCATTTTTTTTTTTTTTAGGAAGATACACAATGATCGATTATTCATGTCACGTGTCAACCAGATTTATCAGCACCCAACCAGTCTAGATTTGCTTCCCTGTACTTCGCAATTGAAACAGTACTAAGAGACAGCTTATGGCAATCCCTAAAATTTTGATGACGGTTTCCTAAAGTGGAATAAGATAGTGAGATCCCAAGTGTAGTAATTTCAAGCGAACAAAGGCACCATTGCCAAAGGTAGGTCATTTTTCATTTTGGGGATATATTTCCGATAGACATTCTATATGATCTGTGCTAATTTGAAATGCTTTTCCTCAGACACATTTACTAACAAAGACATGAAAATAAAAAAAATAAATAAAAATAAACAAAAAAACAGACCCCCCCCCGCAAACAAACAATAAACAATTGTGTTTATTCAAGCAAGACATTATTTGAATTGGATAAACAGTTAAAAATATCTCTGCAAATAATGGGTTGATTTTTCTTCATTTTTCCCAAATTTCCTAACAATGTGATTGTGAGTTTCACGCGATCTTCAGAACAATATCACACTGACGGGTGAAACTGACAGTCATGATGCAGCATTGATCTCTACACTATCTATACCTACAGATAATCTATCTCCGAAAATAGCACACTTCTATAAATGCAGCAAATGTTTAACAATAAATACAGCAAATAAACACTGCAAATTATAAACACTATAATATTTTAAACAATATATATAAGTTCAGCGGTGACAGTCTGTTTCATCTCCGACGATTGCGTTTAAGCATGAAACAGGTGATCGCTGCTGGGTGTTGACCACAATGTTCATTTTTATATTTACATATACTCTATTCCTGGTATTGAGCACTTTAAGCCAAAAAAATAGTATAATTTAAAATAATAATTTTATTAGTGGTTAGAACGTTATATATATATATATATATATAGATAGATAGATAGTGTATATTTGTCTATATTTCTGAGATGACGTATTATGTACATTATTTACATTATTCGGACTATTGTCCTCATCTTTGTCGCCATATTCATTATAACGTTTCGGAAGTTGTACGCTACGGTGTTCTTCCAACCATCTGAAGAAGGCCGGAGCGTACAACGGCCGAAACGTTGTAATGAATATGGCGACAAAGATGAGGACAATAGTCCGAATAATGTAAATAATGTAGTGTATATTTGCATGTATAAATATTCATGGAGTTAAAAATCGGAGAGGCGAGTTCGAATTCCAATCGAGTTCATTATATTTATTTATGAGAAAATACTCTTGAAAAAGGCATAAATTATTTTCGCTATGGGTCGAGAAGTAGAATAGTAAGGGATTTTTAGGTTTGTCTGGCAGGAGACAATGAATTTAAAAAACTGTCTTGTGGTGCATTATATGTACCAGTTCTCACCATTAGGTTCTTCCGAAAATGGTTCTTGGTTCTACACAGTCTTTGACCATCATAATTAAATTATATGTGGATAGCCTGGCAGTTCGCTTCTAAAAACTGAGCTGCAGGTCCCTCAAGTGTCGAAGAGGAAGGGAGGGTCCATTATATATGTGAGAGCAAAATTCAAATCATGGCTGAAGTTGGATTCTTTATATTATTGACATGGGGATACGATCCGGATATGCAGTTACTTTGGAAAGTGACTGAAAACTCATTCGATGGTTGTTCTCAGCCTCATCGGTGAAAATGAGTATATATATATATATATATATATATATATATATATATATATATATATATATATATATATGTATATATGATTACAAAAAACATATTTGCTCACCACCTGATGAGATGCTTAGGTTTAAGCATCGAAACAAATATGCGTCTTTATAGTGATTACTTGTTTGTTCGTATGCAACAACTTATAATAAATAACTATTGCTCTACTTTTGGTGTTGGGCCCTCGTTTAAATTAATGTTATGAACGTTTGAAATTATAATCTTTTCGTTCTATTTACATTTGTATATCTATATATATATATATATATATATATATATATATATATATACACAAATAAACAGATGGAGATAGAGAGATAGATGTAGATACATATCACTTCAAACGTTATTGCGATATTTTCGTGGATACCCCGTATGTGAAATAGACGCCCCTTTCCACTATTATAACAAGGGCTATCCTATTTGCCGTTGACCAAGCAAAAACAAAATCTAAACATCATTTTAACACAACTTCTGTCATTCCTTTCTGAAATCTCACCAACAATCTATCGTTGTCGACTCCCTTATTGGGGTTCCCTCCCATACTGACGAGCTCTTGATTTGGTTGATATAGTAAAATTATCAAGACTTTCGCTGCAGCACTCTGCGTAGTAATTCTCAGTATCAAAAATAGTTTTGCTTCAATAAATTTTTGGAAGTATTCCTTTTATAACTCACCTTTTTTGATAAAAGGTCTTGTTACTGGTATGTCACGATCTTTGCCAAAGCAAGTACTGGAAGACAACGCACTCCGACAAGTAACACTCGTATAAGTAGCTAACCACTGACACATATGGTCCGGTGTTTCTGCTGTATATCTAGAGATTGCTGATAAAATCCAAAGAAGAATTAGCAACATTATTGATCCTGACATGTCGACTTGGCTTCAGTCACTTTCTCGCTATCCTAATACCGGTTCCCTGTGTCTTTTCTATAAATACTTTCATGTTAATTGTTCGGATGAACTCTTCGATGGTATTCATTGGGGCTAGTTTATAAAATGTTGTTTTATTCCCCTTCCTCTACAGACAAAGAATTGTACATATGGAGACTAGTTATGACTTTCATAGAGACAATGAGGTATTATGGTGAATGTAGTAAGAAAAGTAAGAATGCGTGTTAGAAATATTATAGTATGTTTAAGGTCAGTGTTTGTGGCTAACTAATTTTAAAGTTAAGACAGATGAAGACCGCCCTTTTCCCCCATTCCCCACTTTGGCCTTGTGTCACATTTTGTAAATAATTACAAATAAATATCACTCTTCGCTATGGTATCTTGACTTTATGAACTTAAGCACAATACTAGAAACAAGTTCTTATCAATTTACAGTTAAATTGGCTAGATGCAACCGTAAGTTCTACGCTAACAGTTTCTTTTCCCGCACTTCTCACTTGTGGAACGCTCTTTCCATGCTTTCCAACCAACTTTGATCTTCAAAAATTTAAATGCAATATCAATCGTTATCTACTGTCTTCTTGATTACTCTTCTACTGTACTTCCAACTTAGATATGTTTCTCTTTTATTCTTATTCTGTTACACTCAGTAACCTCTTGTGTCTTAGTGGATTTATTGTCATGCATGGGGTGAAATGATTAAAAATCTACAACCAAGGGAGTAGTAACGCTTAGAATTTATTTCTCTCATTATCAGCCTTGACTAAAGCTAGTCATTCATGTGTAATAGACAATACATTCCGGGTGGGCTTGAATAAGTACATTAGTGAATCAAGTACGTAAGGAATCTTGATTTTTTTTTTATGTATTCATCTTACCTCGTTCTCTAAGGAGGTCGTGAGAGAGTTGGGGAATCACTAACGTGGAAACGTCGAAGGGAGGAGATTCAGGTATGTTAAGATGGTGTTTAGATATCGGTGGTGAGAAAAGACCCAGACGGAAATGTCTTTACCTATCCCCTACCACTATCGTATCCTTCAACCTAATTCCCGGCACTAGCCTTCTCACGACGAGTTTTAGTCTGTGATTGGTGGCGGTAACGGCGGGCAATTAACACTTATAGCAAAAGAGGCGACTAAAAAAAAAAAAAAATTAAAAAAAGATATCGTGTAGACGGAAACACCGGAATGTAAACAAAATGACTTAAATCGGAGATAAGAATAAATAAATAAATACGTAATTTTTTATAGAGAGGTATTCAATCTGTACAAAGCCATGGAGCCACTCGAGGTAGAGGGTCACAGAATAAGAGGCACGGCTTATACGGATATGTGCGAAAGATAACGGTTAACCCTAGACATGAACGGGTTAAGCTTGTAAAGATCGGGAAAGCATCCTCTTGGGAGCCGGTTACACAAGTCAGTAGTTCGTGAGAACAAGTTGCTTGGGTGGAACTTATCTCTTACCAGGGTGATATGAAGGGGATGAGTGTTGTTGGATACAAAGTGCGTGTCATGGATGTTATCAGCTTCTTCTCGTGAATCGCTGCTCTGCGGAACCGCCACCCAAGAAGATATGTCCACGATCACTACAATCTTAACCTGTTCAAATCTAGGGTTAACATTTATCTTCCGCTCTTATCTGTACAAACTGTTTCTTAACCATTTACTCGAGTTTCATCCGGACCTTTATTGTAAAAAAATGGCGTCGTTTTTGCATCTCTTACCATAGATACTTCTTTGATTTTGTTAATTTATAAATTCTGCACACGTTTGACATAATGTAAAAGCTGGCATTATTCATATACGTTGGTATAGTTGGTATGTCTCTTGCGTTGTATCGAAACGATCCGGTTTCAAATCTCGGTAGTGGATGCGCACTGTTGATGATTCCCAAATGGGACGAAACGTCTGTCCAATGCATTCGGCATTCTATTGAGGATTCTTCTAGACTCGATGAATTACTATAATGATTTGCCTAAATGCCCAAAATTCTATTACTTGTATATCCTTGATTGACCCAGCTAATGCTCTGCGATGGAGCGGTTCGGAGGAAAGGAAAGATGTGGCTCTTGGGGGAACAATCCGTTGAGGATTCTTCTAGACTTGATGAATTATTACTGTTCTGTTATCGTAGACTTGACTTTTAATTGGTTAATCAAGACGTACCCGCGAGTATATACTTAATTCTGATCTTAAGCACCCACCCCACGTTTAACTTTTGGAAAAAAGGTAGCGATTTGTTTTTAAATATCCCTACAAAATCATTTTTATCACCAGTAACCAACCATAGCCTGAAGAAGTACAATCATAGTATTGAAACATGAAAGCTTTACTATAGCGATTAATTTTTTATTATAATCTCTTATGATAAAAATATTATAATAATATTTTGCTCTACATTGTATAGAGGTCTTTTTAAAAAAAGTAAATGTTACGAACTCCTGATTCTTACACCACTGGTTCTTTCTCTCATTTGTATATATATATATATATATATATATATACGATAAAAATATAATGTATGCTAAATTTATGAGTTATTCTACCGAGGGAGAAAAAATGTATATTTATTAATAATATATAATTTATAGCCCTGTTATTCCACATGGAGCAATATATTACTAACACCAGCACTTAATCTGCGATATTGTATATCATATGAGCCGTAAGTTTAGATCGGGGAATAGCATAATAAAAAAATATCCAAATGTTGGACAGTTTTAGTCTTTACTTTCTCCCGAAATTAAAGCCACTATACGAAGCTTAGAACGGCTCATGATCAAACATAATAGACATTCGTTGTCTGTTATATTTAACAATATATGTTTGAACAATGATCTGCTGCCCCTATGCACTATATATACGTGTGTGTGTGTGTGTGTGTGTGTGTGTCCACCAAATGGACAAAATGTAAGAATGTTGTCAAAATATATATAAAATTTTGTCTGTGTCATATTCAACGATACATGTAAAAGGAAGCTTGTTTCACAACTACACATTATATATATATATATATATATATATATATATATATATATATATATATATATATATATATATATTTTATTATAGGATTCGAACATATATGTACAACCGCTACGTAAATGCATTCATGTTTCCATGCATATCATCGCATCTCATCAGGTGGGGTTAAATGAGTGTTATAATCATTTTTAATATTTACTTATATACCATCTATTTTCCTGCGAACAAAAGAAAAAGGAAAATAAGAGAAGCAAGAAAGAAGGAAAGACATACGATATAGTCACATCTAAAAAGAAAGAAAGAAAGAAGGAAGGAAAGAAAGAAAGACGCAAGATACAGTCGAAAAAAAGAGAAAAGAAAGACTATAAGATATAGTCTCTTCAAAAACGAAAAAAAGAAGAAAGGAAATAAGGAGAGCGAGAAGGAAAGAAAGACACAAGATATAATGAGATGCGATCATATGCATCGAAACGTGAATATGCATTTATGCAGCTGTTTACATATATGTTCGAATGTAATATCATATAATAAAGAATTATCGCTATACTAATGTCTTGAGCCCTATTTTTTAAACACACACACGTACGCACACACACACGTGCACACACACACACACATATATATATATATATATATATATATATATATATATATATATATATATATATATATATGTATATTTGAATTTGTAGGTCTGACGAATGTCCAATGTAATAAATTATAACCATGGAATATTAGTGTTTGAGCCTTTTATATTATATTCTTGCTCTGTCTTTGACATAGAGCTTCACTTGCATTTTATCCTCTTGTAAATACATATCTATATGTGTGTGTGTGTGTGTGTGTGTGTAAAAATATATAGAAAATAGGAAAGAACTCGTTAGGTAAATAATGCAAAGTTCTTTAGTATTTTTGCTATTATTTTTCAAAAACAGTGCTCGATTCCCCCAAAAAATTTCTCTTGAAGATGGAACAGAGCTTGGTACTTTAATTCAATTTAAATCAAATAATTATATTGAAGTTTTCGGCTCTTGTTTTGAAACATGTGATTTTTATGTAGCGTTGGAATCATATTTTTAAATAAATGATTATATATATATATATATATATATATATATATATATATATATATATATATATATATATATGTGTGTGTGTGTGTTTGTGTGTGTGTTTTGTGTAGGGTGTGTGAGTTTTCTATGCTAAGTTTAACCTGTTATAGTCAATGACAATTATATTGCCCTAATAAGTGGGTCACATCAATTTAGTATTGCGGAATACATCGTTGTGATTCCCATGTTATCTGAAGTGAACATCCAATCAGGTCAAGGATTTGTTCCACCATCAATGTTCGTTCGCATGGTCAGAAGAATGAAAACAATCTACTCTCCGTGGGAGAATGAAAGCTTCATATGGATGTACCCAGTAAGTGTGTACAAGGCTTTCAACAACTTTTGTTCTTTATAAATAAGGCGTCAATTTAAAAGACGGGTAGACCATAAAAGAACGAAGTTTCAAGTGATAATATATCGTATTAAAAATAATGTCGGATTAAAAGAAATGACAGATTAAAAAAAATGTCGGATTAAAAGAAATGACAGATTAAAAAAAATGTCGGATTAAAAGAAATGACAGATTAAAAAAAATGTCGGATTAAAAGAAATGACAGATTAAAAAAAATGTCGGATTAAAAGAAATGACAGATTAAAAAAAATGTCGGATTAAAAGAAATGACAGATTAAAAAAATGTCGGATTAAAAGAAATGACAGATTAAAAAAAATGTCGGATTAAAAGAAATGACAGATTAAAAAAATGTCGGATTAAAAGAAATGACAGATTAAAAAAAATGTCGGATTAAAAAATATCGGATTAAAAATATGTCGGATTAAAAAAAAAATGTCGGATTAAAAAATATCGGATTAAAAATATGTCGGATTAAAAAAAAAATGTCGGATTAAAAATAAAGTCCATTACTTCTTTAGAAATTGCTTTGTTTACGTTTCGGATACGACACTAAGCAAATATGGATGTTTGAGAAATAAATGTTTTGGCGGCGATGGTGTACTTTCTGTAAAAGGAAAAAAGTATGATTACGCTGAAGTATCATGATATTCAGAACCGCATTTCATAACCGGTGTTGTTTTTTTTTTTTCTTACAATGGGAGACGCAGTTTCGATTCCTGACGAAGAGCACATGTTCTTTATTAAGATTTCCTGGTTGTGATGGTCAGCAGACAGGGTTAAAAGTAAAAAAAAAAATATTTATTTTAAATACGAGTATTTTGAAGTAAAAAAAGTTTGGATTAACAATAAATGCTTTTTTTGTTTAGGAGAGACTGAGTGTAAGAAATATATATATATATATATATATATATATATATATATATATATATATATATATATGGGTAAATAGCAGGACAGACCGGGTTCAATAGCCTTGGATGGCAACTGTCCTAGTACAAAGACAACTCTGAATTCAAAACCTGCGAAGGGTCGTTTGGGGACCTTGTGGTACGTAGTACACCAGGTCACTGTATTCGCTCCTTCAAAAACTGTGGACGGTTACGCACGAAACTTTCCCCACTATAGTCAAATCATATGTGCTGTTTTCGGGCTTTCGGTTCCTAGGAACTGATCTGCTTGACCTTCATACGTCGAATACGACAGGAGAGTCGAATATGAACATGCAGTTACTTAATAATTTTCAAGCGACTTGCTCCGATAAACCCTTATGTTGAGTTAAAAAAATGTATCTAGCTGTCAACTATCTATCTATCTATCTATCTATCTATCTATCTACAATGCAATGAGAACGAAAGTAACATATAAATTCTAATGTTCACAGCATTAATCTAAAAGAGGACTCGATATCGATAGTAGCAACTTCCCCCTCCCCGACCCCTCACAATTAGGACGCTTGTGAGGTGATGTGCCTAAACTTTTGACCGTGGCTATCGGTAAGGAATCTTCCCAGATTAGCCAGCATTCAACACCCCATCCATTCCTCACCAAACTGCTATCAACAAACACTATTGTTTCACTCCGTCACCATTTTGTTTTATGTATATTTTTTTCTCAAACAAATGGAAAAAAGGAAGTGACGTTTCACATACGGCTTGCCTACAAGCAAAATTGTTCATAACCATTTTTTGTCTCACCAGTCGAGGTGCAATTGAAATGCACCGAAACGAAATTGCATCTTTGTAGTGAGTAAATTGTTTTTGTCTATATGTTAAAATTATAATATATATATATATATATATATATATATATATATCCCTTTCAGTATCTATCTATCTTCTAATGTTAAGATGAAAAGAAAAGAAAGATTATGTCATTTAACAGAAGCACAAATACTATTAGGAATCCACGAAATCAATCATTTATTCGACGATCCGCTGATGTTGCTTCTTCTTCGCTTCATTGACGTGAGCGGGGATAACAGGACAGAGTGAATCGAAAAAGAAAAATCAAAACATCAAGGAACGTTATTTGTCATAGTGACCACTGTCTCCAGCATAAAACCACCAATGCGCATGCGCACACGAAGACCGTGCGCGTGTAAACAAGTTACCCTTCTCTAAAACAAATAACGCAACAAAGCCGGTGCGAGGCGAAAAGAACACAGCGGGACTCTTATACGTTATTAATGCACTTCTAAACAGGGTCGTTTGGGCAGACGTAAGCCCTCGTTTCAAGTCTGCCTTCATAAAGCTCACCAACTGCGACCGCCCGTCGATGTCAGAACCGTTTTTCACCCTCGACTCTGCACAGGCCCCGATTGAACATTTGCCTCGGAGTTGTGCTTGAAATGAAGGTGTGACGCCATCGTTAGCCAGAAGAAGGAAATAATATCTGTACAATAGCCCCTCCCCACTTATCTATGTGGATATATGTTCCAAGACCCCAAGCAGATGTTTGATAAAACCGAACCCTGTATAAAATAAGTTTTCCTTTACGTTCACACCGTTCAAGCCACACATTAGACAAAATGAGATGAATAATAACTACTAATTATATAATACAATTTGTTCATATCTATCTTTAAGCTAATCCTGTTATCTATCTATTTATCTATCTATATCATATCTCTCTTTCTATCTATATCTAATTCTGTTATATATCTCTATCTATCTCAGTCCGGTCATATCTATCTATCTATCTATCTATATCTAATTTTGTTATATATCTCTATCTATCTCAGTCCGGTCATATCTATCTATCTATCTATCTATATATATATATCTAATTTTGTTATATATCTCTATCTATCTCAGTCCGGTCATATCTATCTATCTATTCATCTATATATATATATCTAATTTTGTTATATATCTCTATCTATCTCAGTCCGGTCATATCTATTCTATCTATCTATCTATATATATATATCTAATTTTGTTATATATCTCTATCTATCTCAGTCCGGTCATATCTATCTATCTATCTGTCTATATATATATATCTAATTTTGTTATATATCTCTATCTATCTCAGTCCGGTCATATCTATCTATCTATCTATCTATATATATATATCTAATTTTGTTATATATCTCTATCTATCTCAGTCCGGTCATATCTATCTATCTATCTATCTATATATATATATCTAATTTTGTTATATATCTCTATCTATCTCAGTCCGGTCATATCTATCTATCTATCTATCTATCTATCTATATCTAATTTTGTTATATATCTCTATCTATCTCAGTCCGGTCATATCTATCTATCTATCTATCTGAGCGTGTACATATCTGTATATATCATAGATTGTCGCAGATGAAATGAGGCATTTTTGATTGGTTGTGGATCCGGTCATCTCACGAAGTAACCTCCTTAGTAAAAAAAAAATCTTGACTTATTCTTGATTGTCTTTCTTTCCAGATTATTTTTCTTTCAATATATTGTAAATGATTGCAATGAAACAATGTCGAGTAATCTTACTGTATGATTAAAAACTGGGTTAAAAATGCATCGAATCATTACATGCGATGAGAATTGGCTACTCTTTGACAACAGTAAGAGAGTAAGCCAGTAGTTAGATGCAAGTGAATCACCAAAACAATACCCAAAACCTTCACTGAACCTTTAAAAGTTAATGGTTACTGTATGGTGGTCTTTCGAAAGGGTTATTCGTTATTCATACTTGTCGCAAGGGAAAACAATAACAGAAACTTCGTATTGTGCAGAAATTGAGGGTATGCACGAAAAATTGTAAAAGAAACATCCTAGGCTTGTGAATAGGGATGGCCCAATTTGGCTGCACGACAACGCACGGTCACACGCTTCTCAATCAACTGCCCAAAAGCTGCATAGCCTGAATTAGGAAATTTAACCTCATCCTCCATATTCACTTGACATCGCCCCTGCTGGTTATCACTTATTTAAACATGTTGAGTTTTTCATACACTATAAAACATTCTTCCAATAAGGAAGACTTCATTAAAGCATTTGCATTGTTTATCACATCAAAGGATGAGCCTTTTTTAAAAGATGAGATCAAGAATTTAGAGGTCCATGGCAGAACAGACATACATCAATGTGGTGCCTATTTCAACTAAATAAATTAGTTTTTTAACATTTCAAAGGCGTTTTATTCATTTCCTATAAAGTGCGTCATTTCATGTAGACAACCTCATAGCAGCACATTGTAATAATCGATATGGGACTAATAGAATCTGCCTTCTTATCGTAAATCGTATTAGGCACAATAAAAAGTTAAGAACAATAATCTATGTCTATAAAACAGAAGATGTCTACGCGTGTGTCTCTCTGTGTGTCACTCTGTGTGTCTGTATACGCTATATATGCACGTCCACATTTTTCGACCGATTTTGATGAAATTCTACACACATGTTGTAAATTTATCAAAGTATGTCAAGACCAAATTTTCAATCTTCAGAAGCTTCCCCCTCCTGGGGGGGGGGTAGCAGAAAGATCGATAAAACTGGAGGTGGGCACGACTTTTTCGCAAAAAAAACAAGGCAAAGTTACACGCGAACAAAATTTTTACATGTTCTTTGCACTTAATGCAAAACATAGCTCATATTACGAGACTGCTTGATAGTTTTCCTGCGACATTGGCTTCACACAATATATTGCAAAAAACTGCGGGAAAAGTCGGGATTTTCGTACTACTTAAAAGGAAATTTAAATAATTTGCTCAATTTTTATCCGATTTTCTTCAAAGATGTCGCAAAACATTTACCATCATACAAAGAATATGATAGTGGGCTTTTAGTCCTGTTCGCTTCCCGGCGTATAACAAAAAACAGCGAAAAACCGTTAAGAAAGACCGTATTTCAGTCTCCTTGGATTTTCATTCGATGCTTTCCAAATTTGCCATGCAAATTGTCACTCAAATTGTCTTGCCTGAATGCTTGCTTTAGATTATTTCATTTAAGTGGATACAATCTGTGACAAACTAAGTCCAAAATCGGTTTCTGCCATTTCTTTTTATGATTCCATCCTAAATTGGCACTCGAAAAACTTTTGAAGCAAAGATTGTTTGAGAAGGATCACTGAAGAGTTAAAAGGGAAAAATTCTCGAAGAACCTCTTATTAATACCAGGTTTACAGTAAACGTGCGAAGAAGGAGGAGGGTGTTCATGCGTTTGCACTTGCAGTTGAATCAAGCTCTGACGCTTCATCCCTGTTTTGTTGATTATTAAATTTGTGAACAATGCCATACTATTTGAAAATTGTTACGGCCATAGGAAATTTACTGAATATCTAAAACATTGAAACAATTTAATCCCGAGTAACGATCACACAAGAAGGTTTTATCGATGAAATTCTTGCGAAGGACATACCGTAAAAATGATGAGGTGGGGGAGTAGCTTAGTATAGCAACGGATGATGCATGCAAGCGGGGATGCAGGCAGACATTTCTAGATAGTGGGCCTGAAAATATTTAATGAGATACTCTCCTGGAGGTTAGCATCAGCCGTGCTAATGGAAGACACAAAAGAGTCTCTAAAAGACAGCAGTTTAATTTTGGAGGCGTTAATATTAACAAACCAGCTAAAAACAGATTGAAATCGTCTTTTTTCGTTATCAGCTGCCAATTTAACTTTATCGAATTCATCGGGCAAAACCATTCGGGCACGAACAAATAGTAATATAAAGACATAATAATAATATAAATATAATATAATATAAAGCAAATAGTAATATAAAGATATGATATAATATAAATATAATATAAATATGAAACAAATAGTAATATAAAGACATAATATAAATATAATATAATAGTAATATAGAGATATAATATAATATAAATATTATATAAAGCAAATAGTAATGTAAAACACATATTATAATATAAATATTTATATAAATATAAAACAAATAGTAACATAAAGACATAATATAATATAAATATAATATAAATATTATATAAAGCAAATTGTAATATAAAGCAAATTTTATATGAAGACATATAATATAAATATAATATAAATATAATATAAAGCAAATCGTAATATAAAGACATAATATAATATAAATGTAATATAAAGCAAATATAATATAAAGACATAATATAATATAAATATAATATAAATATAATATAAAGAAATAAAATTTGCGTGTCGGATAGAATATCCATTCTTACTACAGGGGTTAACAATTTCCGCATACGATTCTTATTGTGTTATAAAAGCGAGAATTTTCTCATTTTCAATTAAGACCATACCCGACATTCCTTTCGCGTATCCGAAATGCCTAAACCCAGCTACTGCGGTATTATCCGTTTCTTAAATGATTTCGCAAATATCCTTCGGAAAGGTATGAAACCATCTCTTACCCCCCAGCTATGGGTTAAATAGCAGTAAAGACTAGTTCTTGTAGCGCTGATTGGTAACCAGTCTACCGCAGAAAAAAAAAAGGCAGCCTACTGCGGGAATATCTTTTACATAGTCAGTCATGCATCGAAAGTGACATGATCTCCCAAGCGTGTATCACTTGTGACACGTATGAAGTAACTCTTATGAATTGTTTTTCTTGACTTGAAAGGGTGTGACTGAAATCTCAGAAAATGGTATCGCGTATAAGTGGGTGTAGTTTTTATATATCACAGTGAAATAGAAAAGGGAGAAATACAAATGAAAATAGAGAGAGAAATAGATAAAAAATAAAAATAAATAAAAATATCGACAGAAAGATTGAAAGAAATAAAGAAAAGAAAAAGAAAGAAAGATAAAAGTCCGTAGAGAGTTGACTTTTCAGAAAGAAAGGACAAACGGATAAAAAGAAGTAAAATAAAACAAGGAAAAATGAAAAAAGAAAGAACTACATACAGTAAAGAGAAGGAGTGATAAGCAAATCGATACAAAGAAAGAAAGAAAGAAGTAATTATAAAGGAGAAAAAAAAGAAAGGCAGAAAGAGGGACAGAATGGAAATCAAAGAAAGAAAGAAAGAAAGAAAGAAGTAATTATAAAGGAGAAAAAAAAAGAAAGGCAGAAAGAGAGACAGAATGGAAATCAAAGAAAGAAGACAAAGATAAAAGAAAGAAATTAAAAAGGAAGTCAAAAGTGGGGAAAAGTAGAGAGAGATCAAAAAGGAAGGAAGGAAGGAAGAAAGGAAAAAAATAATCTAAGACTCGTCACCTGCCGGCACAATGAACAAAGGTAGGCATGGAGCAGAAAAACACGTGTTTCTCTTTCCATAAATGAAGAGAAGCCAAATTCACTTGGGTATTACGTAAACAATTAATAAATGGTTGTAGGCGTGCTTTCATACAACCAATCGCAGTTTAATGTTTCCTATCTAATGTAATCTCAGTATGCAGACGCGTATAATACAGTTCTCTCATATTTACTTACTCTCTCTCTCTCACAGACTAACATACATGCATATATCCAGTTCTCCCATTCATCTATGTGTGTCTGTCTCTGTTAGCGTGTACCTAATATGAATGTGTGTGATATTAAAACGCCCAGACACAAAGAGTGGGTGCAGAAAAGTTTAATTTTTTTTTTTCAACTTCAAATGTTCTATCTGGATTAACATTCCATCGATTTCGGGTTTGTTTACAACTCTTTTGTCCTTTTACTCACCAATCGCCTTGTAAAATTCCTTGGAGGACCCAATCTTAAAACCACTGTTACATCTCGGGCTCTTTCTCTCTCTCACACACACACACACACACACACACATATATATATATATATATATATATATAAAGAAATATAGTTTTAAGGTGTGCTATATTTTGGGGATAAAGTGTCAAATATCAGAGATAGAGCGTATGTAAATATAAAAGTAAACATTGAAGTCAACAATCAGAGGCGACAGACTGTTTCATTCTAGACACAATCATCAGGCAATCAGGCATCATATTATATATAAATATATATATATATATATATATATATATATATATATATATATATATATATATATATATATATATATATGTTATCGGTGATGAACTGGTGTGATCAGAATAAGACGCTGGTCCATCAAGAAAACATATAAATAGAAATTTCCAAAATTATCTTCTCATCTAATCTACATTACTATTTCTCCAATTACCACTTTCATCGAATCTTCCCTCTCTGTCTCTCGGCCACTCTCCCCAAAATGTATATATATATATATATATATATATATATATATATATATATATATATATATATATATATTTAGTAATGTACGCGAGAGAGCGTATTATATGTCGTGATCAATGGTCTGAACGAGGTCAGTACGCTCAAACCCTAGCTCACGATGACTTAGGGCTTTTTCGACCATGGTGAGATCTGACCTCGGCTCTCCTGACGAAAAGCGAACTTTCTAAACCGATCGACCTCGTACTTTATGGTGTTTATATATTTATACAAATACAAAAATCAGTCAGCTAATACTTACTGAGAAAAAAATTCACATATATATATATATTATATATATATATATATATATATATATATATATATATATATATATATATTATAGGTGTAGTGCGCACCGTAATTGGCTCTTCACTGAAATCGACAATCTGACAAATTGACTATAGGAGATTCGCATCCATGTCAAATTTTCTAACCAGACACGCTTGTTGTGCGTATATATATATATATGTGTGTATATATATATATATATATATATATATATATATATATGTGTGTGTGTGTGTGTGTGTATATATATATATATATGTGTGTATATATATATATGTGTGTGTGTGTGTGTGTGTATGTATATATATATGTGTGTGTGTGTATATATGTGTGTGTGTGTGTGTGTATGTATATATATATATATATATGGTGCGTTGGGTGGGTAAATAGTCGCCATTTTTATAGTTTCGCGCATGGGCGTTGTTTCTTTTTGATTTTGTCGACTGTACAGTATAGTGGGGCCATTTGTGAACCGTAAGCGTGAAAAAGATCACCATGACGCAATTCACCCCGCCAGAAATTTAGAAGCTGCATTCTGTACTGCTTGGCATTCGCGCCGGAAGCTCCAATGCGAACATTTCAGAATGTTTGTGTGTCAATCTGAGAACAGTGTAGTGGATTCGAAAGGTGTTGGATGAGTATGATGGTGATTATAATGCTGTTTTGAAGTGATTACTAGCGATGGCACAGTTATGCCTGCATATATTTTCCCAAAGAGCCTTAGCGTCAACACGGATGCTTATATCAAGTACCTTGATGAGGTAGTGCTGCCCTGGGTCTAGAGGATAGCTCCTGGAAGAACCTATGTTCTAGCAACAGGACTCTGCACTATGCCACACAAGCAGGAAAACCAGTCCTGGCTGTCAGACAATTTCTGCGACCACATCACCCTTTATATCTGGTCACCTATCCTCCCCGCTTGATTATTATGCGTAGAACACAGTTGAGTGAGAGACCAACAAAACTCCTTGTAACACCAAAGATGAACTGAAGGCAAGGATTATGGCAGCATTCAACAACCTGAACAAGGAGACCGTCCAGAATTAATGCAGAAGATTTCGAAGTCGTTTAGAGGCCGTAGTTGAAGCCAATGGTGATTCTATGGAATAAATTTATTCTTTAACATTTCAAAATATTTTTTATCTAATTTTGGTAAATATGTGTTAAAATGAAATGTCAGTGTTATTTTCATGTTTGCGTAATTTAGACGACAATTTATCCATCCCACCCTATATGTGTGTGTGTGTCTGTGTCTGTGTGTGTGTGTGCGTTCGTTTTTGGATGGACAAGTTCTTGAAGAAGTCCGCTGGGCAAAATAGCCGAAACGTTATTATAATAACAACAATAGTAAATATATTAGACAGAAAATAAATATTTTTAAAGTTACCATGCCCCTTGTATAACAGAACCCATACTGGATAAGGCCATTTCCTTAGCTCAAGAACATTAAAAAATAAACACAAACTAAGTGAATAATAATTTCTATAGTCAAATATTAAGAAATCTCATAAAAATTCTAATAAATCTGCTATATGAGGTGAGGTATTATGTACACTATTTACATTATTCGGACTATTGTCCTCATCTTTGTCGCCATGTTTATCAACGTTTCGGCCGTTGTATGCTCCGGCCTTCTTCAGGTGGTTGGAATGTCGATCTGAACCCTTTATTTCGCTGGGGTAGAATGAATGTCAGTTATCTCCTGTTAATTCCCCTCTCAAAGTTCTCCACCGCCTTAACCAGGTATCGAACTGACACTCTTTGGGTCCTGTCACTGGATCTAGCTAACGCCTTTATCCACTGTGCCATGTGTCCTTGAGGATATCTGTGTACGAATTTCTGGGTATTATAAAACTAATGTCTTCAGCAATCATTTTTTACCAGTGCTCATATTGCAATTTTTGCTGTTATTATTGCATGTTTTTTATAGCAAGATTCGAACCCGCGTCTCCTGGTCAGAATGCTAACGCTCTAGTCTCTTTACTACTTGCGGCATACGAAAACATTTCAATTCATTCTTCGGCAACTCCACCAAAAGAAATGTTAGACACGCTATAGTATATTCAAACATTCTGTGATATGCCTCATTGTCACACTTTGCCAGTAACGCACCCATTCACATATGTGTGTGTGTGTGTGCATTTCATATATCTATTTTATTTATGTATATATAAGGCACAGATTAAACGACAGACACATGTGCATATTAAAATGAGAAGCAAACAAAGCAACAACAAACAAAAAAAAGCTGATGTTAGTCCCGAGAATATTTACAGAAGCGTGACTAATAATATTCACGTCTGTATTTATGACATTAATGTGTTTTTGTTTGACAAAACACAAACGTTTTATATTTAAGTAGATTAAGAACAGGTCCAGGGAAGTTAGAATCAGAGCAGAAATCCGCTCGAACCATATTAGACTCGGAAGGTGGTGTGGGCATCGAACGTTGAGGAAGCGGCAAGTTGTGACAGAGAGAGACAAACGGTTTATAAAACAGTCCGCCGTCACTCCAAGCGTCCTTCTCAAATCTAGTTGGAGCCGACTTTTCGGATTAGGAATATTTTGTCGCAGACTTTCTGAGAACCTAGGCGCCATTTTTACGGAGGAATCTTAGCGTTTTCGCAGAGAAATTATCCAAAACTTCTACATTTCGTGTATAAATGGGATTTTAAATCTGCTTCTATTTAATGTAACATGGATCAATTGAACATTTAGCAGCACAACAAAGAGAGACGTGAACTGAAGGCGAGAACTTGCTGTATACTCACGAGAATATCGGTACATACATATCTCTGTGCACGGATGGCATTTTGATTCGGCAGACGGCAAGTTAAACTACGGAACAATGTGGTAGTTACGTGCCCAATACAAACGTACAAAAGCATACGAGCATACATATATACAGATGCACATTTCTATGCGTCATTTCGGATAGAGATACGTCGAAATACGTATACACATGACATGGACAAAGTCCGACAATTATCTTAAGACATTTTTATGTTTATACATTCTTTTTATAGATACAAATATTTAAGTAAATGCTCTGTTTATAATAAACAATATTAAATTTCTCGGACATTCAGGCCGGTAAATTTTGTTTAATACTGTTTATTATAAACAGAGCATTTACTTAAATATTTGTATCTTTCAAAAGAATGTATAAATATAAGTATGTGTATATATTTAGTCAGTCAGTTATGTGCCTGCAGTAGGTTGTCATTTATTTCTGCAGTAGACTGCGCTATAGAACCGGTCTGTCCAGCTATTTACCCATAGCTGGGGGGAAAAGAAGAAGGATTCATACCTTTCCCAAGGGTATTAGCACGTAAGTGAATGTAATGGATTCGACTGGAATTCGAACTCGGCTCTCCGATTCCTCAATCATTCGTTATTCATTACTTCAACTGCTATTTATGCCAATTAGTGCGTGACCGACTAGTTTATTTATCTTTGCAATACAAATCCCACGTAGGAAAGATAAAGATTAACCCTGGACTTGACGATGTCAAGAGTGTTATAATTGGGAAAACACCCTGCTGGGAATTTGTTCCAAAAACCAGCAGTTCTTGGGAAAAATAAATCTCTATTGCTTTTCAAAAGACAAGGGTAGGAGTGTGAACCGGACGAAAGGCGATCCTATCTCCTCTTTTTGAGAGAAAAAATAAGAAATAAAATTTAAGTGTTTAGGCAAATACATTAGAAGTGTAGAATTGAAGTATAATTTACAATGAACCGGAAACCCAATCCCAAACAGGAAAAAAAGAGATAAACTCTTCTCTTGTTGAAAAGACTGGTGTGGAATAATGGACAAGACGATAGGCGAACCTCAATCAGAAACATTCGTTGCCGATTGAGTAACTCTAAGAGAGAGTCTCTGTTCACACATGAGCAGAATAATACCCTCAGAGTGGTCACCAGGTTACATTAAAAGGTCGAGCAAACGGTTCTCGAGTTGATTGTATATATTCCAAACCTAATATGAATTTACACTATTTACATTTGTATAACTGATAACTGACATCCATTAGACATGGCACGTGGAACTAGAACAGTCTACACCAGCGAGCGTAATAAAAGGGTTCAGTTCGACATTACCACCTTTAGAAGGCCGGAGAGTACAATGGCTGAAACATGATAAATATGGCAATAAAGTTGAGGACAATAGTCCGAATAATGTAGATAGTGTACATAATACCTCATCTCAGAAATATAGACAGACACTAATATGAATTTATATGCGGTCGTAAATATTTATAATTCGTGCCAGGAAATTTTCAGTCGGGTAAAGTCTTATTATATATATATATATATATATCACAATTTCATATGTCAAGAACAATTTTAGGAGGAAAACCAATGACAAAGTTTGATGTGTTTCATTCCTTTACGACTGCATCAGACTAAAGTTATGCTGACATTGATTAGACTACACATGTTCATGGAGAAGGTGGGAGACTTTTTTTTAAATATATGTTTTGGATATATAATTTAGCCGGTTCTTATTTTTCTGTTGTTTCAGTTTCCATCACTTTTGTTATTAAATATCGCACATTGTGATGATAGAAGATCTGCTACGAATGGTGAAATGGTGTTGATATGTCACGGAAGGGGATATATTTGAACGAAATAGCTAAGAGGTTTTGGCTACTATAATCAAGTAGAATACGGTAGCAGTAATCAACTGGTATGCGTCGTAGTGGCAGGTAAGAAGTGAAGATCAATGGCGTAGCCCAATCGGCGTCGTTATAGACTTAGCTCTCAGACTAAGGCTCTTTGACTCTCCTACACGTCCGTCGGTATTTATGACGGACACCAGACAATCATATTCCATTGAGGGGGAACACAGGTGTACGCATATTCCATTATATCAGATGTAAAACCCGGACGTAAATTATACATATATATATATATATATATATATATATATATATATATATATATATATATATATATATATATATATATATATATATATATATGTGTGTGTGTGATAAGTGTGGATTAAAAGAAACATACCGTTTGAAGTGTTGTCTCCGAACCGAAGGTATTTAAGGATTGTCCCTTTGTGTCTTGAATGCAACGTCTGTTAAAACAAAAAAAGAATATCAAGCATTAATAATAATAATAATAATAATAATAATAATAACAGCAACAAATTAACGAAAAATATTCTGTAATAAATGAAATCAACAAATTCAAGTGGACGAAGTATCTACCTATTTCAAAGGCAAAGAACCTACAAATGAAGGCAAAAGCAAATATTAAGGCCAAAAGGTAGAAACGACAGCAAGATCAACCTCTTCGTGGTCAATACACAGCCTGTTCCAAATAAGCACATACAGACAAACCCCAACCCATCAGTTGCGTAGATCGAGATTAACTGCTGAACAGGAAGGTTTTATTCTTGATGCCCGCGACCGCTAACTATTCTTCTCCCCTTAACTTTGGTTAAATAGTAGGGCTGACTGGGTTGTTTAGCCTTGGTTGGCAATTAGTCTAGGAGAAGTTACAATTCTGAATTAAAAAACCTTACATTAAAAGTGAGGTTGGTTTCACACATGCCTTCACCGCTATCAAATCATAGGTATAGCGGGCAGGCCATATCGACGCGGTTTAATGACTAGAATAGATTGGCTCACTAGATCAATTACGACTGAACAAGGAATTCGAACCTTACTGGGTACATTTGGCATTGTGCCACATCTAAGCTACGCTTAGAAAATTACCATATGTGCCGTGGGTAATTTGACTTTTAGGTTCTGAGAAATGAGCCCTCACAAATTGAAGACAACGAAAGAGTCTTTTATATATATATATATATATATAAAAAGGACTCATGTTGATGAGGTTATTGTGCTTGTATTTTCTACTAGTATGTTTCGGATGGAGTATGGTAAGTTTGCGTGGGTGCTTAAATCGGGTCGAAATTACAGAACATTAGGACAGTTTCTACACACACTGCGTCCAGAAAAGAAAACTCTTTTTCGAACACAAGAAAATTTAAATAAAAGCTTAATCTCAGTAACTTGTCTAACGTCTTTACTGGACACACACACACACACACACACAAAAAAAAACACACACACACACACAAACACACACACACATATATGTATGTATGTATATGTATGTGGGGCGGGGTTGTTCGTTTTATGGCCGTCATCTGCTTAATAGGAATTTTTCTGATGAACTTTCTTTTATTCTAAAGGCAAAGATAGCGATCTTTCCACTCGTTTCACACATTGCCTTCAATAAATATCCCGCCGTAGCCGTTCCTATTGAGGTTATAGCGATAAAAATGTGAACCTTATTTGAACTAAACAAATATATATTTATACACACACATACACACATTAAATGTCGATGAAATATTCTCGGGTCGGGGAAGAATTAAAAAAAAAAAATGATATTTTCATAAACATGGGCCTTCATGCCCACAAATAAACGGGATATCAAAGGGACGGTTTTTCAATTGACACCGCTTTTATTTTAACTACATTCACTCCAACGTTAACGTTTATTGTTTTAAAAAGCGATATTTAGTATTGTAATAAAACCTAAATATATAAGAGAAAATTTGTACATTTTCTTTGTTCTTAATAACCGAAAAATGAATAATAAATGTTATTTTTTTATTAGATTGTCTATTTACAGTATTTGTTTATATTCGATATTGGAACGGTTGGCAAAACATCGGCTAATAGGCAATTTATTTGAAATTTATAAAATGGTAAATATTAAGGATTTTTTTATAGTTGGTTTACATATTTAAAAAATTGAGGAAATGTTTATAAATTTATGAATTAAAAATTGTTTTCATATTTATTTTTATAAATTGGTACAGTGTAACCCGGATATAAGAGAAGTCTCTTATATCCGGGTTTCTCTTATATCCGAGTTTGGTCTAATTTATATACATTAACACAGGCTCTAATTTGGGACCAGAGAAAATCTCTCTTATATCCGTGTCTCTTATGTCCGTGTTACACTGTAAATGATAAATATTTTATTTTTATTGCAATAGTTTTAATATATTGTATTATTTTTTAGAATGTTGGAAATGCAAAAATATTCTTGTGAATAAAAAAACTTTTAAAACATATTTCTGGCTTCATACTCTCTTTATTAACGATATATACATACATATATTTATAATAAGACATTTTTATGTTTATACATTTTTTTTTACGGATGCAAATATTTAAGTAAATGCCCTGTTTATAATAAACAGTATTAAACAACATTTACCGACGTGAATGTCCGAGAAATTTTCACAGAAAATATTCGTCCTCCGACAGGATTCAAACCTGTAACCTATACGGAACCGTCATTTAGCTTGACGTGCCGTTATCCGATTTGGCCACAGAGGAGCGTTTGGTTAGCAAGGTCGAATTTACTGTATTTGAACTATTTGCTATAAAAAGAATGTATAAACATAAAAGTGTCTTAAAATAATTGTCGGACTTTGTCCATTCTATAATATATATATATATATATATATATATATATATATATATATATATATATATATATATATATATATATATATTCAGAAATATACATAATATCTTAAATTGTTGCACAAACCAGAAGTTTCATATATTCTCAATTCGCCAGGTGCATTTTTTTCTGCTAACACCGTTTCTGCATTATTTTCTCTTTATTGCACGATATTTATTGTTGGGGTGGATTATCATTGCTGTAAAAATATTTAAATGAATTGTAGTTTAATTTTGGATTTGAATTTACGTACAGATTAGCACTGAAGATTGAAAATAAGGTTGGAAATAAAAATTATAAATTCTAATTTGAAGAGACGCTGTTGGAATAAAAAGAACGAATAAAAAATCGCTTGAAAATCAAGGGGGGCAACTATACTTTTTCCATGAAAATCAATATAGTAATTAATAATATTATTGATATTAATATTAGTAAACTAAATAAGAATAGTGATATCAATAATGATAAAATATGCCGGCATAAAATATAATTAAAAATAATACATATCAATGAAAATGAAATAATATAAAATAAACTCGCTCGTACATTTACCTATATTTATTCATTTGGTTTATATATATATATATATATATATATATATGCGTTAGGTGTATACTTCAGCTCTATACACCTAACGCTTGTTCGTTCCTACGCTAATATAACTACACGCAATAATCATCTAACTTAAGTGACTCTTGGGCCTTGTATTGAGTGACCATTAGTAAAAAATAAATAAAAAAACTGGTGTTGATTGAAACAGCGGAAATCAAAACTGCGGATAAGAGAAGACAGAAATTCTTACACTTGTTTCGTACGTTCAGAATGTATAAAGTTTATGAGATTATGAGTGTGTGCGTGTGCATGTGTACGAGTGTGTATGTTTGTGTGTGTGTGTTTGTGTGTGTGTGTGTGTGTGTGTCGGTAAATGGTATGGGAAGGTTGATTCACAGCTCTACACGTCCGTTTCCTCTGTCAAGGTGTCACCGAGCCGTGTCAACACGTGTCACCACATGATTAGAAGCGAATAATGAAGAATTTAGGCGGAGAGATCCCAGCAGTGCCAAAATAGGCAGGCCAGAAGGAGCGACATTTGTTACGAACTATTAATGCCTATCCCCGGGGCAAAAGGGCACGTGGAGGTAAAAAGACATCTTAACAGTGAATGTCCATTGTGTTTATAAATAAATGGTAGCCTTTTCACCCACCTACTTTAATCACTTTTAGGTCCAAGAGTAATACAAAAATAAATAAATAAATAAATAAATGTAAAAACAACGAAATCAAACCAATACGCACACACACACACACTTATATATATATATATATATATATATATGGTTCGAATTCCGGTCGAATCCATTACATTCACTTACGTGCTAATACCACTGGGAAAGGTAGTAATCCTCTTCTTCTCCCTCCAGCTATGGGTAAATAGCAGGACAGACTGGGTTCTATAGCCTTGGATGGCAACTGGTCTAGGAGAAGGACAACTCTGAATTCAAAACCTGCGGAGGGTCGTTTGGGGACCATGTGGCATGTATTGCACCAGGTCTCTGTATTCGGCCCTTCAAAAAGTGTCGTTGGTTCTGCGCAAAGCGTTCACCACTATAATCAAAATCATATGTGTTGGTATCTGGCTGTCGTTTCCAAAGAACTGAGCTGATTGACCCTCACTCGTCGAATACGATGGAAGAGTACACCATATATATATATATATATATATATATATATATATATATATATATATATATATACTCTCCTGTCGGTTTCGACATATGAGGATCTGACAGCTTATTGATTCAGTTATGAAATTTTGTGCGATAATCTTAAATGGCATTTAAGACCCGCTAGTGATTTACAAAGGAGGCCACATATGAAGCAAGTGTGAGGATTGTGAGATGAGATCACTGTTAGATTGGCTGACCTTTTAGATCTTGCTCTCGCTTTTTGAAGATGATTCAGACAAGCAGATTGAAAGTTGCTGAGGCCACTAAAACACGTTGATATATATATATATATATATATATATATATATATATATATATATATATATATATATATATTCCGGATCTAACAGCAAAATTGTCCATCTCACAAATGTTTAATATCTAAACAGACACTAAACTAATTGAGTTTCTTGTTTCCAGGTTTTCAGATATTTCGTTTTGCCATCTTGACACCATCTGATGTAAGAATCGCTGAAAAAAAACCTTTGATTTATTCAGCTAGAAAGAGAACAGGTTAAAAACGTTTTCTGACAGATCCACTGTCTTCACAACTGAAAGTTTATTCAAGTCTTCAGTAATGGTACCAACATCCATACTCTGGCTTCCATCTTTAAATTTCATTCAATAACCATCAAGAGAACGGTGAATAAATTTAAAAGAGAGGGAACAGTAGAGAGGAAAACTGGATCAGGCGTGACACAACGGGGAAAGTGATCATCATCTGAACTTAGAGCTAAAGAGATCAATTAAAAATGTTCCAACTTTTGGGGAGTAATTATACATTCCAACTGATCAAATTATAGTCCAATGGTGTTAGAAAAACCCGGGAAAATTCCAGTAAGATATATTGTTTTTAAGAGATAACTGTTCAAATTTTAATCTAACAATTGAACAATTTTGCTGTTACACACATACACACAAATCCATATATATATATATATATATATATATATATATATATATATATATATATATATATATATAGGGAGAAAGAAAGAGAGAAAGTGGGTGGAAAGAATCTCTCTATTGAAAATTACTTTTACCTTTTCTTAATATCACATTTATATTTATCACATATATATGTTGTTTCATGAAACAACATATATATGGTGATCCGTAAACTATCAGAATTTCATTGCTAATTTCAGTGTTTATTTCAGAGTGAAGAGTGTCGCCCAGATTGGCACAAGTACTGACACTGCATGAGCGTGATCAGTATCCCTGTAGAAGTGGTTTTTCTTGGGCAAGATAGCCTGACAGTGTCCAACCCCTCCAGGCTGCTTTTTTGATTTCCGGTTTTTTCCCAGTCTGTCCTGCTATTTAATCATAGGTGGCGGAAGAAGAAGAAAGTTCATACATTTTCCAAGTTTATTAGCAGTGAATGTAATGGACCTGACTGAAAATCAGCACTCCGATTCTTCAATCAAAATAGGAAAATCGAACATAAACTCATTAACAATTTCAAACACAGAGTTTCTTTCCATCCATCGTGTATATTGTTAAAAAAAACTACTGATTTTGTGTCTATTATTATTTTTTTTTTTAATATATTTTTGTAAATATGTTTGTTATGTCTGGATGAATTGGTCAAAATTTAACAATAAAAATATATGTTTCGTAAAACACACTTAATTTTCCTCCCATATTTACAAACCCAGATGATGACTTATGTGAGTCGTATCCTTATACTACACAACATAAATGCTGACTAAATGATCTACAAAAAAAATAACAGCCACATTTTCGAAAGGATACTCGCTCATTAGAAAAAAACGATCAATATATTTAATAGACATAACTAGTCTATTTTTTAAAAGAAGCTTGTTTAATGCCTGTTTTAAAAACCACTACTGCCAATAATTAATATATTACTAACAAAGCACAGACAAATGTGTGCATGTGTTTGTGTGCGTGCGTTTGTACACACACACACACACATATATATATATATATATATATATATATATATATATATATATGTGTGTGTATATATATATATATATATATATATATATATATGTATGTATGTATGTATATAAATATATGTGCGTGAGCTTGAATGTATGAATGTAAGCATATGCATACAAATTCAAAGAGAAATAAAAATATAATTATACACCTAGCCTCCCATAAATAACACCTTAAACCTTAAAATACCACCAAATCAAATAAGAAAAAGGAAACAATAGCCAAGTGAAAACATATAAATATTTACCTTCTCATTTAAGTATTAATGAAAAGAAATTTAAAAAATATTCATGTAACAAATGAAATACAAGTTTTCAAACTCAAGAAAACACTAGAACACTTAACAAGAGTGAATGTCTGGAAAACCGGATGTCATAATGCTACAACTGAAAGAAAGAAAAAAAAAAGTCCAATAAGGGGAGATTATCAAGGGACAGGAAAAAGCCGAATAACCATGATATTCTGCACGTACGCTCATACGCAGAAAACCGAACCTGCATTCATATTTCACGTCAGTGAACCGTTATTTTCTATCTGCATCGTACCGCTATCGTCCGGCCACACATTTTTTGTGGCATTATCACCTTACTTGGGAGTGAATTGATTAAAAAAATGTTATATCTAGATGACTTTTTATCAAAATCACTAGTTAAATTTTCAAGGAATTAATTCTAATCGCCAAAATTTCGTTTAAGAGCAATTATTATTATTTTACGTAAATGCTTATCTAAATTTAATATTTTTTGAGTTTAAAAGAATGACGACTTCAGAATTTAGTGTTCCATATAAATACGGTTGCTGTTCAGGGTTCTCCGGTAATGATAACAGAATGCTAACGAAATCGACATAGGATTGTATCAAAATAAAATAAGTGTAAAAAAAAATCTAGTGGTAAGAGAAAAGTGCACATTTCATCAGATATTTTAAATACTGGTCGATTTGTTTGGCCTTATTTCCAAGAGACAGAAACACACTAATTATTTTCGTTTTATCTTTGTTATTTTATTACTTTTTCTGGGATTATATTAACAAAATTCCAACTACCAGATGACAAATATGTTGATAGTATCTAAGGATGTTGATAATATCTAAAAAAAAATCAACTGAAATCTTTGTTTTAATAGTTTGATAATGATAATGTTGTAACTGACTGCCCTCATAAGAAATCATATAAATTTTGTATGTTAGACCACAACATCACTAAAAATGTTTTAACTATCTGAAAATTTATAGGAAATGAACCCTATTTCTACAGAATTGCATACCGACATACATACCATATTAAAAGACGCCTCGATGTTTATTTTCTACCCATTAACAAACAATATTTACAAATATGCCAAAAAGATTTGATAATGAAACACACACCGTTTAAATCAATGTGTCTATTGGTAGAAGTTAACATCACCATGTGAAATATTTGGTCAACCACAGAAAGCTAAAACCCTATTTTTAACCTATATTTATAAAACAAAAAAAAAAAAAAACATTTGATAAAAATCACAGATTTCCATTTCCAGCAGCAGAGATATGACTGCCTTCTAGCAGTCCAAGAGAAGACGTGGCTACATTCCTTTTTCCTTCTCCCACCCCCAGCACGTGCTGAAATAAATATATGTTGGCGACCTCGAGGGGATCATCTCCAACAATAGCTGACAGTCAATGAATCTTCGCTGATGATCAAAGTGTTTTCTAAACCGCAGTTGATGAACACTAAGTATCAGAGGAAAATTGTTTGTTACCTAAGGATGTTGGGTGTAACCCGCTATCCATGCTTTATTTTCTAGATATCTTACCTGTTTAAATGTTGAAATAATAATAATAATAATAATAATAATGACATGGCTGTCCTTGCAGATTGTAATGTGTCTTTGAAGATATTCGAAAAAACAATGGACATTTTTAAAATGTAATACCTGAGGGCATCAATAATTCCAGTTGTAGTTGGAGCCCTCGGACTGATTGGAAAATGGACTGATAGATTCACAGAAAGGATTCCTGATAGCCCATGCCTTAAAGAAATAGAAAAGACAATGTACTCACACATTGCGAAGAGCTTTATCTATGTAAAGTGTTTGCG
>CAHIKZ030005612.1:37500-42500 GCA_903632075.3 Acanthosepion pharaonis
CCCTTCCGAGCTATCTCCTCAGTGTTTTACGGTCATGTCACCGTCACATGGAACATACCAATAAACCAGAATATACTAATATACCAGTGGCATCTACAAAAGGTTAAGATGCTTGCAGACTCAAATATAAACATGCCCAATGGATGCTTAAAATCTCAAGAATAAAACCGACCAGCGTTTCCCAACAAACCCGATTAAAACATGGCTGATGTTTACCAATGGACTATAGTTTAATCACAACCAATTTTGAATCTAATATAAACCCGGACAATGTTTACCACGGCAGAATGTACTGAGAAGATACAGACTAAAACATTTCCCAAAGCGAAAGTGAATGCAGGAGGCTAGGCTCGCCAAGTTCATTTCCCGCGCTGATACGCGTAACATAACACGCATGCCTTTCGCTGACATTTGCTATTCTGTTGTGATTTGATCATCCGCACTTTAACAGCGTTCGGTCCTATACAATTTTATCTGCGTTTCTATCCGATGACATCTAACCAGAGAGGAAAAAAAAAAAAGGTTTCTAGTCCTGTAAATAAAACACTCCTTTTTGTAGAATGAATATTATAACTATTTTCTAATACTAATTATCTCGAGGCTGTATAATTATTAATTATTAGAATGTCGTCACTGTTAGGTAGGGTGGTAGTAGCTGTTTGGGTCCCAGCTATCAGCAAATAGTAAACCCCAAAACAAAACCTGTCCTGGTTATGACGATAATCCGCGTCCTGGGTAAGACGATAAACTACGTCCAGCAGCAAGGCCTTTGTTCAGGAGGTTTTGAAAAGCATGGAACCACCTCTTAATTGCTGGTGTTGCCAGGTCCACCCTGACTCGGGGTGGTAGCACCTGTTAGGGCCCAAGCAATGGGCAAATAGGTAAACCCGAAACTAGGGACAAAACACTATGAAAGTGTAAAAATAGGTTTTAATAACAGAAATACTTTGAAAAAATTATTACCAGCAATAAATTTTTGAAGAAAAAATAACAATTACCAGCAATACATTTTTGAAAAAAATATTACCAGCAATACATTTTTGAAAAAAATTATTACCAGAAATAGATTTTTGACAAAACAAAATATTACCAACAATAAAAATTTTGTCGACATAAAATAACCAATTGAGGTGTTGATATGCCGTAAAACAAACCAAACCAAACCAAAACAAAACATTATGAAAATATAAAATATATTTTATAGTAAAAATATCAGTAATATGTTTATATATATGACATTAGAATTACCAACAATACATTTTATCTCTAGTTGAAGGCACACAATTGCTTCAAAATATATTTAGTTGAAACCATAAAATTGTGTTCAAAATATTTAGATTTTGGCATTAACTCATAGAGGTGTTGGCATGTTGCTAAAGTATTAACTAAACCAAACTGAAGAAATGTCAAGAACTGTTTTCTGGTTATTCTGCTTATATTCGTATTAAGAAAAATCAGGAAAATGATTCTGTAATTAGAAGTGAATAAACATGGTATTAGCTCCCTTGGAAAATATCTTTTTTATCAAGTGTACACACAATTGATAAAAAAATATTTTGAAACCAGTCGTCCTTGTAGAAGAAAAACTGTGAATTTAAAACTAGCCACCAGGACGAAAATCTTCTATAGCATATTTTCATTTATACGGTGGAGTGATGGATAGTGGCACGGATTGAGGAATCGGAGAGCAGAGTTCGAATTCCAGTCGAATCCATTAGATTTACTTACGTGCTATACTCTTGGGAAATGTATTCATTCTCTTTTTCTCCCCTCCCCCCAGATATGAGTAAATAGTAGGGCATATCCTTGGGTATACCGCAGAAAGAAATGACAAGCTACTGCGAGAAAAATCTGCCTCGTCAAAAGATACATGATCGTCTAAGCGTGTATCACGCATGGCATATAAGTGACTATAAGTGATTGAAATTCACTTACGTGCTAATACTCTTGGGAAAGGTATGAATCCTTTTCTTCCCCCCCCCCCCAGCTATGGGTAAATAGCAGGACAGACCGGGTTCTAGAACCTTGGATGGCAACTGGTCAACCGCAGAGAGAAATGGCAACCTACTGCGGGAAAAAATTCTACCCCGTCAGTCATGTATCGAAAGATATATGATCGCCTAAGCGTGTATCATGCATGGCACATAACTGACTGAGCTCTTGGTGCTGAAAAATTCACAGTATAAACATGAATTCTTATTTTTAATGTTTGGTCAAATTTTAGGACGTGGGTCAAGCCTAGATCATTTCAGCGGCCCTTCGTTCTTCATATGTGAAAAAGCTTTTATCAAAAGTGGTTAGGGGAAAAAAGTTATTCAAGAAAGTTCTTTGTGAACCAAACAAGTAAACGTTTATACATTTATTTATTTTATTTTTTATTTTACAGGAATTTCTCACAGGCATCTGGCAATATTAATCTAAGAAAAAAAAAAAAAGTGTTCATGTACTCCGTGTTGCATCAACTGTCAGACATGCCGGAACACATCAAAGTGTCTGCAATCCCTCGACAACAAATTGTCAAGCTGGGCTGATCCAAAGTGAAATTTCCAAATATTTGATGTTGAAAGCGGAAACAAATTCTTCTGTCTCACAACAAACAAACAAAATAAAAATCCAGTTTACCACCTCGGTCATGGAGGACAGAGACGAAATATAACATGTTGTAAATAATCCTTTCAACACTTTAGTATGGATTTCAAAACAATTAGAATGTAATTATGCGAGGCGTCGTTATGAGAGTACAACACTTATTTTTCTTTCTCTTTTTTTTTTATTACAGAAATTGACAACGACACATGGTGCAGTGATCAAAAGCGTTGGTTGGTGGATTCAAAGAGTGATTTATGAGTTCAATCCCTGATATCAGCGGAGAGACACCTTGAAGAGTTATCAAGGTGAATTAACTAAAACTGTGATATCCAAAAGCATGGTACGTTCAATTAGAACGATATAAACTCGTGGATTAATTAAAGGATTTGGTTTGAAATTTATTGTAACCAAGAATATGTTACTGAATGAGGAATAACCAAAACGGAGGTTGGAAATGGAATGGTAATCTTTATAACATCAACAAAATACAATACTCGCCAGCGGCCTGAAGTAGGTAAACCACTGCTAGTGTTGGACTACTAAGACAGCATATTACCCCCAACTTACAATAGTGTCCAACATATTTATCAGGATTGGGACGTACCCATTAGTGTTCATAGGTACAGTATATAAGAAAATTCCAATAGACGTGACCTGGTGAAGGCCGGAGAGTACAAAGGGTGAAACGTCGTGGATGTGACAATAAAAATGAGGACAAGTCCGAGCAATGTAAATACTGTTTTATTGATTTGTTTTGATTTTTTGTTGTTGCTTTATTATTATTATTATTTTTTTTTTTAGACGGGTTTTTTTTTACGGGTTTTTTTACGGGTTATTTAAAGCGAGAAAATATTTTTATATAGTAAAATATTTTTGAGATAATAATGATCTACTTCTACAAGTTGACCAAGAGCTGGCGGGGGCAGATGAAGTGGATTCAAATCTTTGCGAATAAGTGAATATAACGAACCATCTAGCTACTGACCAGGCTCGACGTTGCTTAACTTGGGCAACCGTACGAGAACCGTTGTTTCAAGGTGATATGGTCATAAGCTCTTAATACTGTCAGCTGTTCTGAAATTAACTTTTTTTTTATTTTTAGATTTTTTGACAAGGATTTTCATTTAGTGTTGTTGCTTTTTATTAACTTAAAAGTTAAAAACTTTAAGTGCCATCAATGAAAGAATTACACTTGGTCTGTGAGAAGGGGAATTTCAGAAATATTATCTTAAAATACCAAAAAAATTAGGCTAACAACTATTAGATGTTATTACCAAAAAAAGTATTTAAGAACACAAAGTTTTATGCTCTTTTATTTCACTTGTAGTCACATTAGAGGTAGAACAAGTCTCGTTTCCTCTTCAGGGGACCTTTATGTCTCCAGGGAATCACATGTTGCATGATGTATAACAAAACATAGAAATGTCCTCAGCTTACTTAACTACAGACAGGCACATCTAATAATTCTTTCATACCATCTTTCTTCTCAAATGTAAATCTCTCAACGTCTTCAACAGAACATTTCAGAGACAGGCGCACGAAGAATACATTACATGCAGTCGACTCTTTTTATCTTCTAGTTTGCTCAAGCAATAAAATATGTTGCAGTGAAATATAAGTAATTGTTCGCCTATTCATTTTCACTCTCTTCTATGAAGCTCTAACGTGTAGTGATTTTCCAAGCGTAGCTTAGTTGTGACACAAGGCCGAAAGTATGGGACACCCAGTGAGGATCGAACTCACTACTCAAACGTAACTGTTCTCGCGAGACAAGCTTACTACCCGTTACACTACCCCGAGGTGCACAAGAAGCTCTAATGTGTACACTATCCCATCAACAATAATATTCTCGCGAATAGCACGGTGGTACGGTGTAATGGGTAGCGGATTGAGGAATCGTAGAGCCGAGTTCGAATTCCAGTCGAATCCATTACATTAACTTATGTGCTAATACCCTTGGGAAAGGTATGAATCTTCTTCTTCTCCCCGTTGCTATGGGTAAATAACAGGACAGACCGGGTTCTATAGACTTGGATGGCAACTGGTCAACCGCAGAAAGAAATAGTAACTTACTGCGGGAAAAAAAATCTACCTTCTCAGTCAAGCATCGAAAAATACATGATCGCCTAAGCATGTATCGCGCATGGCACATAACTGACTGATTAATTCTTGTGAAATATATTCACTTAAAAAAAATTGGCAATAACCACAATATTGTTCACTGTGCCAATACTGGAGGTAAATCTTATGAATTTTCGAATTGAGGGAGGTTTATATAGTCTTTGAGTGGTTCTAAAATGAACTTACATTTAGAGCTGCGTAGATCATTTATGATTGGTTAGAAAATATTTATATGATATTTTTACTCTCTCGGAAGTGGGTGCGCAGAGCCAGCCTAAAATTAAGCAAGT
>CAHIKZ030005612.1:45000-72500 GCA_903632075.3 Acanthosepion pharaonis
CAGGCAGAAAACGAACAGCAACTCGTGGCAAGAAGCAAAAGTTGAGTTGGGGCTCTCATTTTAGATGACCGCAGGGTCAAAATTTCGCACAAGAAACATACATACAAACAGAAAGAACTAGTCGTGAACTGAAAACACTATATATAAAGATTATGATATGTTCTCAGCCACACTACTACCTCAAAATCTTTTCATATCTATACCATATTTTCGTCTCGTCAATATATATATATATATATATATATATATATATATATATATATATAGTTAAACCTAGAGAGCCAGACAAACCTACCACCCTTGTTGATCCGTGTTTTTCTTTTTTTAACCCTACCTCCCTCTTTCGTCATTTTGAATAAATGGTATTCCTCGACCTCGATTGTTTTTTTTTTTTTTTTTTTTTGGTTATGGTTTTTGGTTTATTGACTATATATTCCGTTCTTTTGTTTTATCTTGTTAGCCAGCTTTCCCTGACGATCTGCTTAGGTGAAACCTTGGTAGGTTTGTTTGGCTCGCTAGGTTTAACTAGGTCTGCTCTTCTCATTATGCACTTTATTTAGTTGTTTTGGATACTCGCATCAGGTTTTTTTTTCTTTGGGCCTTGAACTCATATGCTGGACGATTATTTTCGGTTAACGTACATGTTCTTGGTTCTTTCCTTTTTTATACCTTTTTTTTCCATTTGGTATTGGCTTGTTTATTTGCAAATCAATATATCGAAGGTTTTCCGGGCGAGTATAGTTTCTTATACTTATAAGATTTCTATTAAGTATATATATATATGTGTGTGTGTGTGTGTGTGAAAAGTGTGTGTATATAAATATAAATAATATAATATAAAGAGTTTGTCTGACGATCGCAAAAGCGTGAAACCCAGGGTCACAAACTCACATCTATCCAACCATATATATATATATATATATATATATTCAAAGAAAGAAAGGACAGATGAAGTAAAATTCCGTTGTTCGTAGCATTTTCTTTTTAAAAAGTGCTCATTACAAAGTTGAGCCATATATGATTTTTTAAAATATTATAGGAGATTATAACAAAATCATGTTGAAATCGCTACACGATACCTTTCATGTTTCGACACAATGTTGTGTCTCCTCACTCAGGCGATGATAAATAACAGGTGATGGAATGATTTTGAGAGAAAAAATCTTTTAATCGGACTTAATCCTTTTCATTATACGTTTTCATTGTTTACGTTAAAATACGATTCGTGAGCAGATATGATCGATCGGGAAATGTCGTCAAAGACTGTGTGTTTGAAAACAATAATTTGAACTTTGCTAACTACCCACTTCTCTTTAGCTAAACTGTATAGCACGTCAGGTCAAATGACGGTTTCCGTATATGACAACAGGTTCAAGTTCTGTCGGAGAATTTATATTTTCTACGAAATTCCCTCAACATTCAGGCCGCTAAATTTAATTAATAGTGTTTAATTGCAAACCCTCGCATCCCCCAAAAAACGGGCATTTACTTAAATTAATTGTACCTATGAAAAATAACGTATAAAATATTTTTAATATATATATATATATAATCCGGGTGGATCCTAGTAACATTACGTATTAAACTGATTAATGAAAACATGTTGAGGGGATTTTTTTTGCTATATATATATATATATATATATGGAGAGAGGGAGATAGATAGATAGATAGAGAGAGAGGGTTTTCGACAGGTTACAACAAGTCAATTCGAAACAAAAAAAAAAGAAAAGCAAAACCCTTTCGTTTTAATTGCTCCATTGGTGATGTCGGTTAAGTAGCCCGACCACGTGCGAAAGTACGTTCATATTTTTCTCTACCTACTGTGGTAGGTATGCGTATTCTATTAAGAAATCATTCTATGGTATGCGCCAGTACATTTTCCCGTAATACGGCCCGATGTCACGCGGTGCTGGCAAATTGCTGCTGTCAAAATCCATTCGGATTGTAAGGTTTCAAACAATCTATGAATGATGCACGGAGCAGGAAAAAAAAATGTCCGAAATAAAACACCTTTTCTGTATGATTCTGATGCCTTGACATTTTGTTTCGGTCAATTTTTGAAAAGGATAGGAACAAATATGAATAGAATGGTGGACTGGCCAGGAGGTAATCTTTTATATCAACTAAAAATGCAATAAAGAAACAAAAAAGACAACTGTTTTAGTAATAAATCAAGTCATCTGCACACTATCAGTTACCCAAGTCCAATATGAGAGGATATTTTCAAAGCCAAAAATCACGAAAATACGGTTAAAAAATTCCTTATCCGGAAGAGAATTTCGAATCGTATATGTTGCTATCCATTGAAAAGGGATTGTTACATGAATTTGATCAAGAAGCATTTATTGGCAGATTCGGACAATCATCGAGTGAACTCAAACGATTGCTCTTAATATAATGAACTGCATGCAGTGCTCTACTGTACCTTTGAACTGTTAATGTGCAGTAAACTATTTAAAAATATAAAACAATAAATAAACAACTCAATTATGACATTCTGTATTTACACTTATCTACTGCCGGTAATATGTACAAGGAATGTACACGGTGGTCCAAAAGTCTTGTCACCTCTTACCAAAAAGTTATGAGAACAATATAGTATACAAATAACATGGATTCAGTTTATTCACTTTCATTGACGCTGTCACATATCGAGAAGGTCGATATGAACAGCATCATTTGCGTGTTAGCCATCGGAAATAGAAAATTATATTATGTAGGCGTAACAGGACTTTCGGACTACGCTGTTAATGCATAAATGAAATTCCAAAACATTCTTCTAGGTAATCAAATGAAAGGATGATAAAAAGTCAAGGATCAGTTTTGTATTGTTCTTTACTATTAAACACATACCCCATTTCTTGGCCATAGTACAGGGTTGTCGGAAAGTCTTGTCACCCCTACCCACAAAAATAATGAGAACAATAGAACAGTAATACAATGCACATGTAATGGATTCAGTTTTATTCACTTTCATTGACGCCGTCATACATTGAGGAGGTCTGTATGAACACCATCATTTTAATGGCACAAAATGATGCGGCGCCATGTTCTGTGTGATATTTCATGAAGCTGTTGTAATGACTCTCTGAACGGCGTCCTTCAACTGATGGGTATTCTGGTATCGTTCATGTGAAACTCTCTCCTCGATAATACTGAGCATTGAAATATAAAATTATATTATGTAGCGATGAAAAGACTTTCGGACAACCCTGTACACAGTAAATACTAAGTATTACATATTTTTTCCACAAAAACATTAATTGTACTCTTTTCTTGCGTATGAATTTTTTGTCAATTTTATTTACTTTTAGGAAAATTAAATGACAGCATTGTACCTCCTGTATCTTCTGGCAAAAGATGATTTTAGACTCAATCCGCCACTATATATATATGTCTATATATATATATATATATATATATATATATATATATATATATATGTGTGTGTGTGTGTGTGTGTGTGTGTGTGTGTGATATAATTGGTAGATTTTATTTTATCACAATATGTGATATTTAAAATCAAAGTTGACGGAATGAAAAAGAAAAAGAATATAGACGAATTTGGCTAGATTGCAAAAACTTATTCCCCAAAATTTTGAAACTACCAGCGTCTCTCGTTCATGAGCCTGTGTAGTCACAACAACTTCAACAAACCTAGTCCGATGAAGTCCTAAAGGAGGAATAAACTTTTTCCATTTTGTCTTATATATATATATATATATATATATATATATATATATATATATATATATATATATATATATATATATTGTATTGAGAGAGCAGATCATATATTGTTAAAAATAACAGGCAACGGATGTTCATTATATTTGATCATGAGCCGTTCTAAGCTTCGTATAGTGACTTTAGTTTTGGGAGAAAATAAAAACAAACACTTTACAACATTTGGATATATTATATTATGCTGTTTCTCGATCTAAGCTTTCGGCTCGCATGAGCCATCATCAGAGTGGTTATATGGACATTACGACAGAGATGTTCATCATCAAAGATGACATCCTGTTATATTTACACAGAAGTTTGCTAACGGTCGCGGAATAGCAGACGCAGATCGTAAATTCGTAATGCAGTTCTATGACGTCGTATACCACCACGTGAGACAAATAAATGTTATTCAAACACATGGCTCTGTTGATAACATTTCACAGCAGGATGTGACACATGCTCGTTTTTAATGTGAGACGTCATCAGACAGTCCAAAAATTACCCAGGACTCAGGACCACTGTCACGCTGGCATCGATATTACACCGCCTCTACCACCTTTTACCGCCTCTACTACTTTTAGATCAATAAGGAAAGTACTGCCGCGGAATCGGGATCCCCGGGTCCAGGCGTCTGCTCTGTAGTTAAATGAAAACAGCATGCATTGGGAGCTTATTTATTTACTGATGTAGTTAAGATTTGGCACAAGGCCGAAATTATGGAGCACCTATTAAGAATCGAACTCACTACTCAGTAATTGATCTAGCGGGGCACACTTGCCAACCATTGCATTATGTCGAAGTGATCTTTCTCGTAGATTTATAACGATTTACTAAGCGAAACTTAGATGTGACACGAGGTCGCAAATATTGAGCACCTACTAAAAATCAAAACTCATTACACAATTTTCTTTGATCCAGCGAGGCAAGCTTGTTAACCATTACACCACCTCAAAATAGCCTGATTGTATTTTGATTCGTGTCAGATGACTGTTAGACGATATTTTGATTCAATGACAGGTGTACAGTTACTCAGACAATATTGAATCTCCGTGTCGTTTCTTGTGTAAATGACTCCATCGTTTTTTTTTTTTTTTTTTTTTTTTTTGTTTTTTTATGGATACTATGCTTGTGTCACCCAATATGTCGTATTGCCTAAAACTTTGGAGGCTATTAAGATATTACAGAACGTCCTCATACAACGAAAGAAAGACAACATGAATGAAAATCACGTTCTCCATTTCCTAGGGAAGTCTTTTCAGGAGATGTCTGATATATCCGGCGAGACATGCGAAACACTGGGTAACTGATCGCTCCGTTCATCTTTCCAGAATATTCAGCTCACACATCGTGTATCTTTCACACGTGTACACATGATGTTGACAAGTCTCCCTGAATTTTAAAAAAAATATATAATTGGAAGCAGTACCTCTTTATGTCTCTCATAGCCTCTCTCAAGTGAATCAAGTAAACTGTATTAAATTATCTGTGAAAAAAGGGAATGGAGTCGTTTCCTTATCACTATTCACGAAGCTTATCTTTCTATAGCAAGTCGTTTTATTACCAGATCCTTTTATCGAATGTTACCTTTTTATGTACGCCAGCACGCAAATGTACTTTAACCTGCTTTTGCCCATCGTTACAATTTTTTTCTTCTTCATATATTTGAAGCCAGTAAGTTCGTACTAGTGTGTCAATTTTAATAAATAAATAAATAAAAATTCTTAAATCTCCTGCAAAGCATCTACTTATCTTCGGCTTAACACCTCGTTAACACGAGCACCGGTATTCTTAAGGTCAGGTCAATCAGTTAACTTCGTTTCTGAAACTAAATACCTGGATAAGCGAAAACAAAAGATCAAAGACCCAGAACCAAAGCGAAGGGCAATCCCACACGAATTTAATGTACTCCTTGACCACTTACCGACCCATAGTATAAACCTAGGAAGAACAGGGCCACGAGGTCAGTCTTCTCTACACTTTTTACGGGATAGATCTAATCTGAACGGCTACCTGCACAGTGACCCGAGTGTTTGCGCTTTGGTTTCCACGTTAAATAAACGTCCTTGTGTCGCAGTCTAATCCTGTTGAGGAGGGGGGATCTCTGTTAAATACCAAGATATAAAAAGCAGAAAACGTGTAATGTCTGGAAAATGCATTATTATTATAACATTATTAAAGTTATGGAAGCCTATTACGAAAATGGACGTTCAAACAGAAATGCATTTCGCACACTTCGCGATTTTTTGGTCAACATAATCGATCAACCGAGAGTGCAATTAAAAACGATGTAACGTTGTTGTGGAGAGGTTCAATTCCTGCGCGCGATGATGAATAGAGGTGTCTGGATTTTCGGCTACATTCTCTTGCACTGCAGCAATATTTTCACCTGAATGGCGTAAACGAGCACGCAAGGGGGTTTTCATATCTGCCACCGTTTGTTTGAATTTACGAACAATTTTTCCAATTGCACTCTCGAAACTTTAACACATTGTATGATTGTTAATCTTTCCATGGTTTAAATTGCCAAAGACTTAAGCTGTTAAATCTGAAAGAAAAATAAACCATTAGACGCTTAAACTTAATATCCATTTAAGTTATTGGAATACCCTTTAGTTTGATAGACATGATATAAACATTTCTCAAGCGCCCCATTTATTGACACCTCACCTCGTTTATTATAAACTCTCATTAACATCACGTTTTATTATGGTTGGAAGAAAAGTTACGGCGATTTGTAGAATATTCGTTTATTGAGAAAAAACCGCGAGAATTCTCCTTGCGTCTACATTTATTTTCTGATCCATATCTCACCAATTTTTTACGATCCTTCAGTTAATTTAGAACCAGAATTTAGTGAACCTGGGTACTACATATTTGGGTTAGACTAATCTTTGTATATGGTGTACCTCGCCATGAAATATTTAGCAGCATATTATTATCTGTAAGGGGAGGAACGTGGAGACATCAGCCAAGGCGAGTCGATTTGTGTGCCTCTGCCCACTCGTTAAACGACCCTGTGTCCTGTTTGCCTGGGTAGGGACACAGATAAATAAAAGCCTCGATATAAGAACATCAACAACTGGAGTTATAAAAGGGTGGGTGACAGAAAAGTTGTATAGAAAAGAGAGTAGGTCAAATGCTTTCGAAGAAATTTATATGAACATTGAAAAAAAAAGTAGCGGCTAGTGGCCGGGGTGGGGATAAGATTTGGAAAGACAGAAAAACAGTGTAAATGAATGTATGAATTAATGAATAAGAAAGAAAGAAAGAAAGAAAGAAAGAAAACAAAAATAGGAAAAGGGAAGAATAAAAACAAAAAAAAAAAAAGAAGGAAAACTCGGCTGCAAGAAATAAAAAAAAAAATAAAAGGAAAAGGTACGAAAAACAAGTTTATAAATAAAATCGGACAGTAGAATAAAAAAAAAGAAAAAGAGAAAGAAGAAAAATTAGAAAGAATGAAAAGAGTGACAGAAAGAAAAAAGTGGGTGAATGAAAAAAAGAGTGAAATAATAAATGGAAGAAAGAAAGTGTTAAAGAAAGAAAGACGGAAGAGAAGAAAGACAGAAAGAAAGGGTGAAAATAAGAAAAGAAAGAGCGAGAGAAAAAGAAAGATTGAAAGAAAGAAATAGTGAAAGAAAAAGAAAGGAAGAGGAGAAAGTTAAATGAGTTATAGAAAGAAAGAAATTACAAGACAAAAGAGAAATATTGTAAAAATGAAAGTGACTACAAAAGAGAAGAGAGAAAAAGACAGGGGAGAGGAGAGAGGGGAGAGAGAGGGGGAGAGAGATTTTGAAAAAATGTTATACTTTACATGAAATAATGATTGGGAGAAAGAAAGAAAGAAAGAAAGAAAGAAAGAAAGAACTGATCACAAAGTGAAAACAGTGTGGTCAGAGTGCTTAAGGGTAGGTTATAAAATAAAGAAAGAAAGAAAGAAATAAAGAAAGAAAGATCTTATTCTAAGGACCGTTCAATGAAAAGAGTGTGATCAGAATGATTAATGGATGGTTATGGGAGGAAAAAGATAGGAAGAAAGAAAGACAAACAGATACAAAAAGAAAGAAAGAAAGAAAGAAAGAGGGATAAAAGAAAAGAAAGAACGAAAAAAAAATAGGGAAAGGAAAAGAGTGAAAGAAGAAAAGGGTGAAGAAGAAAGAAAGAAAGAAAAGAGAAAGAAAGTAAAGAAAGAAATTACAAGACGGATGATAAAGATTGTAAATGAAAGTGACTAGAGAAGAGAGAGAGAGAGAGTGAGGAGAGCGAGAGAGATAGAGAGGAGAGGGGGAAATAAAGACGGAAAGAGAGGGGGAGAGAGAGAGAGAGAGAGACTTTGTAAAAATAAGTTATGCTTTACATTTAAGCCTTTTTCTCTTTCGACCTGAAATAATCAGGCCACTCCGGATAAAGGAGAGCCGACGGAAATAACATCCATTGGTAAGTTGTTAATAAAAGCCTAACGAATAAGAACAACAAAAAAGAAGCACCTTACATTTGGACGTTTTTTTTCTTTTTTAATGGCTTTTCTCTTCCTCAATCTGCAGTGGCAGACTGGTTGTAAAGTTACATTGACTCTTTGTATTGTCATGTAAGGTAACCCTGCCTGACAAGGCGCACAAATTAACTAGGATACCCAGCAACTAGCAGTTCTAATCTATCTATCTATCTATCTATATGTGCTTGTCTGTTTGCTGATGTGTGAGAATATGTATATAATTTCATTACACACGTACATATACATGTTGATTCATCTTCTAAGGAAGAAGAAAAAAAACTATTTAGTTTACATGACAGTTATTTATTTTCTAACATAATCTCCTTTCCTGTTAATGCCCTTAATTCAGAGATGAATATAAATAACATACATTATACATTGAAAACTTTAGATCAAATTTAGTGCGCGTTAGGCGACAGACGCAATGATCTACGTTTAAACATAGATATACACACAGAGGCACACAGACAAATGGACACACAGAGACATAATAACTTTAAAAATGTAATTGTCTCTATCTGTGCGTGCGTTTGCGTGAGAGAGACAGAGGGAGAGATCGAGTTTCATCCATTTATTACATGTTAGTCCACGGACTATTTTCGTATATATATATATATATATATATATATATATATGCATACATAGAGACACACACACACAAATACATACATATATATAAAAGGAATTACTGGATTTTATTTTAAATCAGACATTCTTTCTTATTACACAAATACACATACATACATGCACCTTCGCGTAGTGCTATATATATATATATATATGTGTGTGTGTGTGTGTGTGTGTGTGTGTGTGAGTATAAAGTTATATATATATATATGATATATGCTTGTGTGTGTATATATATTAATATATTATATTTCAATGTTTGTGTGTTTCATGTATATATGTATATATACACACATACAAACCTCTTCACGCAGTGGTGTCTATATATATATTACATACATATATAATGTATGTATATGCTTGTGTGTGTGTGCATATAAATATATTATATTTCTATGCGTGTTTGTTTTTGGTGAGGGTTGCTTGTGTTTGTGTTTAGGAGAGAAAGAGGGGAACCAATTTTATATATGTATTAAATGCTTGACTACGGACTTACCTACTCACAGACACACACATATACACACATAAATACATGCATCTTCACGTAGTCGTATTTATGTATGTGTGTGTGTGTATATATATATATATATATATATGCGTGTATCTAACTAAATATATTATATTTCTGTTTGTGTGTGTGTGTTTGATTCCGGGGTGGGGTTTATTTGGGGTATTTTTCTTTTCTTTCTTTCCTACCCGACGTAATTTAGGTCTGTCGTCAGCGAGTCATGAAGACTTGTTTTACCGGGTACTTCTATGAATTTGTAGGGGTATGAGTGAGGAAAAAAGTATGTGTGTGGTTGGTCAACTGACGGGTGGGAGTAGAAGATGGGTATTCTTATAAATGGATTGGCCAGGGTGGGGTTAACTAAATGACAACCCGCTTTCTGTATTGCTTATACGTACTCGGGGTACGAGAAGAGTGTGGAAGGGGTTTATCTGACTGCAGAGGTTATCGGTGAGGGTAAGAAAATGAGCGGCCATTTATAAGAGAATTGTATCAGTCGGTGGCGAAGAAGAATGCAGGCTGAGAAACGAACTGAGGGGTGAAAGAAAGAAAGAAAGAAAGAAAGAAAGAAAGAAAGAAGTAAACCGATGCAGACGCGGGGAAATGTAAAGAAGAAAAAGAAAGAGTGTGCAACGAAGATAAGAAAGAAGAAGTACATCAAAAACAGGAAGAAGAAAAAAAAGAAAGAAAAACCTGTGCGGAAAACATAGAATAAAAAAAAGAAAGAAAGAATTGAAGAAATAAAAAATGAAGCAGACAACAAAAATGAATTAAAAAAAGATGAGTGGAACGAGCAAAGAAATAAAAACGAAAAAAGAGAATGATAAGATGAAGGAGAAAAAAAAAAGAGAAATGTAAATAAATAAAAGAAAGAAAGAAATGTAAACATGGAGAAATGAAAGGAAAAATGAAAGATTTTAAAACGAAATTAAGAATTAAACAAATGAAGCTAAAAAAAAAGAAACAAAAATGTTTTAAAGAAAAATAAAGTAAGAAAGACTGAATTGAAGAAATAAATGAGGAAAAAGGCAACACAAATGAAAGAAAAAAAGAAAGAAAACAGCAAATAAATTAAAATCAAAGAAAAAGAGAATGATGAGGGGAATGAGAAAGAAAAAAAAGCAACAATGTATAGACATGAACACAAGAAAGAAAGAAATAAATACAGATATGAGGAAATGAAAGGAAAAAAAAAAGAGTTTAAAATGAATTAATAAATCACGAATGGAAAAAAAGAAAGAAAGAAAAAATTTCTTACAATGAAAGAAAGAAAGTCGGCAACAATAGAAAGAAAGTAAAAAAAAACAACAACAATAAAATGAGTAATGAAAGAGAGAAGAAGACAAAAAGAAATTGAGAAAGAAGGGCAAAAGAACACAATAAAAGAAAGAACGAAATAAATATTAACTGAATAAGAGAAGAAAAAAGAAAACGAAAAAGTAAAGGTGTTTGACCGCAAGAAACAACAAATGTCCGACATAACTTGGCTGTGAAATTTCATTTCTCTTTGGAGCAACACGAATCTGGGTAAAGGTCTTGAATATAACTCAGAGAAATAGACACACATAGCGTGTGTGTATGTGTGTGCGTGTGTGTGAGAGAGAGAGGGAGAGAGAGAGAGAGGGGATAAATAGGGAGAGTGCGATAAAGACAGAAAGAGAGAGAAAGTAGCACACCTTCGAATCCCACGAGCGTGTCGGTGTGTGAAAAATGGCGGGTAGATATCAACTTGTGAGGATGTGGAGGAATTTACACCTACTGAAATTAATGTTGACTCAAGTTCAAAAAGACTCAGAGCGTAAAAATTCCCTTAGACATTTTACATTTCAAATAAACGGAAATACCTTGTCGTCGTCGATTTCTTTATTCTACAAAAGGAATTAAATCCTGCTTTCAAATGACGCACTTTAGAATTAAAAATATCAAAAGGAATACATATTTAATAAACTACATAGAAGTTTATATATACGAGCGAGGGCTTAAAACTACTCGGCCATATCGTATAAGCGACATCTCGTGGGAAAATGTTTCTCAGAACTCGACTCTCCCATAAAATAATATATTAAATTTATCCGTGTTATTATTTTATTTGATTATTAGATTTTTTTTTATACACAACTTAGGATATTATGTAACTTAAACATTAGGAACAGGAAGTAAAAGTCATGTTCAACGGTTGATTGATTTACTGATTGATTTTTTTTTTTACAGCTTATCAACCTTCTGCAGGTTATTTAAAAACCAGATTGTAAAAATTGGTTGAGGTAATAATGATTTACTGATTCAAGTCCTGTTATTTAACCCATAGATGGAGGGAGAATAAATAGATTTATATTTTTCCAATGATATTTGCGCACAAGTAACTATTAGGTTGGTGCAAAAATAATGACGTAACAATGTCGTTTTTTGACGTTAAAAAATACGTCAAAAAACGACATTATTACGTCATTATTTTTGCACCAACCTAATATAACGAATTCGATTGTAACTGGAACTCGGCTCTCAGATTTCAAATCCCGAGCCGTTATTCACACCCACAAGTACAACATTGCAGCACCTGGTATCTTCAAGAGGTTACCCATCTAGTTACAAACCATCCTCGACGTTGCTTAACTTCGATGATCATGCGAGAACCGTTATTGCATTGAATGTGGATACGGTTAGACCTAGTGTCGTTAGTATGTTACCGCAGACTATTCTAGCCAAACGCCGTTGGTTACAATCATTAATGAAACGTGGTCGGTCAGTGCGCCGTTCACGTTGTTCGTTAATGCCCTCGATCAGGTGTTCCCGGTACACAGGTGACACTGTAGATTAAGAGATATCAAATCTCTCCACAATTTCAGAAATGGAATGTCCCACCGTCTGACACCCACTAACACACCCCGTTCAAACACCAATTTGTCACGTTTATTGACAGATACTCAGCCTTAAAGGTAGCCGTTAAATTCTCTCTAAAAGTGTCTTGACAATGATAGTCTTCCTGACAGAATCTTTCTTGAACGATTTTATAATAGAAGGAATCTCTTACAGAAAGTAACCCCCCCCAAAAAAAAAACAAAACAAACAACGCACACCGTAAAATCTGCCTTTAAAAGAGAGTTCTTTCCTTCTGAAGTCTTTTGAAAGGAGTGATTTGGATGAAAGGCAAACCTATCCACTGTCTAAAGTAATCTGAGATATAACGAGAAGAAAAAGTGTAATATCCGGAAAATGCATTTTTTTTTACAAATTATTCATCCCAATCCGAAGGGAATGAGTAAAAGCTACTCCCTACCTAATGTTATAAACAAAACATACAAATAGATGCATGCTGGGATTTCTTCCTAGCCAGTATGATAGGCCGCTTCTCGGTCTCATCCGACTTAGTTCTGGTCTTCTTAGTTTTAAAATCAGAACGCTGCGATTGCTTGTCTGTATCCCCTTTTGTGTTTGTGAACTTTTTGACATATTACTCTTGCTTTGCCAACTTTTGTCTTGCATATATTGTTTGCTTAAAAAGTTACTGTTGTAACCTAGGGAAGGTTACTGAATAGAATAATCAAACGAAGGTGGGTAATGAACGATAATACTTAGGACAAGAACAACACATATAAGATCCGCCAGCTAGAAGTGAGTCAAGTGAATTCCACAATGAATCTTCAACTGCAGACCACCATACAGTATTTACTACTGTATTTATGTGAATGGAGACATACCCATTACCGTACGTAGGTATGCTACAAGAGTTACCCTAAAAGAAAATAAAACACTTTTTTAATCCACCTTTAAAAAGCACTTCAAAAAAGAAAGATTTTCTTGTAAAAACACTTGTCTAAAGAAAAAGTTTTAATGTATTTATCATTGGTGGTCTAACAGGAATTCACATTGACTCACCAGATGTCAGAGCAAGTAATATAGATCTGGTCCTGATATGAAGTTACTATGGCGCAACCTACTATTGCCTTTATATACTGCTAACAGATGACTTTTGGCACGTCACTGTATTAATATTCACATTTTTGATAATGACAAGCGATGGTCAAAGGTACCCGAAGAAAACATTATTAACTTTCTGTAGTTGCTTTAATTAGCAAACAAATGCATACGAACAGAACTGGATAACAGTATGTTAGATGTGAGACTGGGGTAGGATGTTTGTGCATTCCTGCATCTTTGAAGTACTTTATCTGAAACACCTGCCTCTGCTGCAAATCTCAGCAGGAGTAGGAGGGAGAGAGAGAAAGAGTCATCGATCTTGGGGGTCGTTCTCTTGGGGGCTAATGACAGCGTCTGTCCGATGCAGATACCCGCTTAGGAAACGTCGTAAATGCAATAGATAATTTATTCACCCCTGACATTCGTGGCCGGCCAGCGTCCGCCGTGCTTGATTTATGAATAAACGGAGTGAAACGCTTTCAGCAATTAGGTGTGTAACATCGGTTTGCCTTACGAGAAATGAACGGAGGGAGAAAAAGAAAAAAAAAGTGTTATGGGGCGGGGGAAGAAAAAGTGAGATGAAATAGAAGGAAAGAAACTACTTGAGTTGACTGGTCCACTCGTAAAAAACAGGAAAAATGCTGATTTTTTTTTTTAAATCAATTCATTCCGAGCAAGGCGATAATGCCACTAAGACGCAAGGGGCTACTGGGAGGGAAAGTGGAGGAGAAAACTTTAGAAGGGACCGGAAACCCAGTTCTAAACAAGAAACAAGCGATAAACCTCTAATTCTCTGTTAAAAAACTAAACTAAGGAAGAGTGTGATCTGGAAATAGGTGAATCTATGTACTCTTATTAAATTATGACACTAACTAATTGACGTCTTCCCCTTGGAGAATTAAAACAAGAAGTAATCTGAGATGTACAGAGTAGAAAATGTGTAATGTCCGGAAAATGCATCTCTTCAAAATTCTTGACTCAAATCCGAACGGAATGACTAAAAAATATCCCTCCCCAATTGTTGTAAAGTAGTTTTCACAGTGGAGGCTTGTATTTCACTAAGTCGGTCCTAAAAGGGTCCGACGTACAAAACATTAGGAACTTGAAAATAATAGTTAATGACGCAGCAATCTATTTGGGGTGGTTGATACTTCAATGTCCGACATCGACTGACTCACTCAACTCCACTGAGCCCAACTGGCGACCGCTACTACTACTACTACTACTTATTATGTGTGGGAGAGTCTATTACAATAGAATAGGTAATGTTCTGGTATAACACAAATTTATAGAGAAAAAATATAGATGCTTGTTGGGATATCTTCCTAGCCAATTTTCACGCAAATTAGTTATGATCTTTCTTGGTTTTTGTTGGTTTTTCTTCTTTTTTTTTTAGTCCCTTTTAACGCCACAAGGCGGTTTCCTGTCAGCCCGACCCTGGTTAAGATAGACTCTCTTGGTTTACTTAGTTAATGTGAATATATGTTGTTTCCATCCTGAGTTCCGGAGATGAACTTTTGTAATTGTTCTGTCCAACCGTCAGGAGATTTCATTATCTCTCTCTATCTCTGTCTGTCTGTCTCTCTCTCTCTCTCTCTCTCTCTCTCTATCTCTGTCTGTCTGTCTCCCCCTCTCTCTCTCTCTCTGTCTGTCTGTCTCCCCTCTCTCTCTCTCTATATATATATATATATAATGGACTCTACCGTCGTTTTCGACGTATGAGTGTCTTTCATTTCAGTTTTTATGTTTATATTTCGAATATACGACATCAATCCTGCACGAGATTTGCAAACAAGTCCACGAGAGGGACATGCTGAAGGGTTGACCGTCATATGGGCTGATGTATTAGACCGTGATTTAGTGTTGGTTCTTCATTCTCTCAGTTAATTATACCTCGGTGTTTTTCCAATATGCTCGGTTTTCAACAGCAAGTTCGATCTCCTCTATAGAGATGTTTTCAGCATTTGTATGAGTTTGTCTATATATATATATATATATATATATATATATATATACACATATATATATATATATATACTATAACAGTATATTTATTGTCATCTACTAGCCTTTGAAAAATCTTATTAAATATAAATACGCGCCTTGCGGCAGGATTCGAACCTGCTTCCTGCTAGGCAGGAGGAAATTAACAGAAAATGATTTTTGATTGGAAATTTTGGTGGACGATATAGGATTCTGAGTTTTACAAATGTATTTCAACATATGCTACCCGAAAAAAATATTCAAAGGTGATATGCAAAGAACCATTCTAAAAACAGAAACAAAATGAAAGCAGGATATTTTAAATTGGAATATGTCCGCAGAGAAGGAATATTTTGGTACTTTCTATAGTTTTGACAATGATCATTAATATTCAAATAGTTCTTAAGACGAAATAACATGTTTTTCTGATATAATTCAGATAAGCGAAGACCACGAAAAACAAAACAAAAAAAATATTCGCTGAATTTTTATTAGTCGCTAGTATTGTATATACTTTTTAATTTTATAATTATGAAAAAAAAATCGTTTGTTTTTTTTATCAACACCTTCAATGCTAAACGTGACCATAAAACTAACCTTGATCATAAAACTATATTATAGATTTCAATGCTCATTAAATATATAGTTTTCAATAATACGGTAGTAGCAGAAGCAATGTAATTCTGAATTATTTGTTACCTCCCTTTGGTAATTTTTTTTTTTTTACGACATCATGAATTTAGCTTATGAACCAGTAACAAACTTTTACCAAACAATTTTGTTATGCTTTTAAATATTTACTATGCAGTTGGATAGTGAATAAATTTTCCATCTGAAAGTGGGTGATAACGCAAAATAGTTTCAGAATTCCTGGAATTCCTTCTTCTAAAAAATTTAAGTTACTTCAAGAGTTGGGTTTTGACAACAGTGTTTTATTTTTTTCCCGTCAAAATGCGACATTTGATGCGGTAGACATATTATTAATATATTACTATGATGTAATTGCCAAAAATAAATTTGACTACTTGCTGGGGCGGGAATAAAATTTTCTTTTCTCTTTTGTGTACGTAGATAATATATTGTTCTTCCCATTATGTAAATAACAATTGTTTATCTGGAACCTGTTGAGTAAGAAGCGAATAAAACCTCTCGCTGTGTGCCTGTAAGTGCTAAGCACCCCCGTCACTCCACCGACCCTGGGGTTTCCGCGGCCAGATTTGCAGGATATATCGCGTGTTGCTTCACGTCTCGACCTGATAGAATGTCAGGGTCACAGTTTACCTAAGCCAGTAAGCACCAAGGAAAGGTGAAGAAAAAAAAAAAAAAAAAGAAAAGATGTGTGGGAGATTGACGCTAAGCGGACGGGAATACGAGGACGGAAGCGAGGGCGGGGATGAACCACGTGACATCCGGTCTATCGGTTCTTTCTTGTGAGAAGTGATTTTTTATGAATGAATCGTACAGATATGACACCCACCGACAACTTCTTTATTATTTATTTTAATTTTGTTTTTATTAGTTTATATTTTCTCTTGTTTTTTTTTTCTTCTGTTTTCTATATGCTTTTTTTTTGGCCTACATTTACTTTCTTTTACATTTGCTTCTTTCTTTTTCTTTCTTTCTTTTACATGTATTTTTTCTCTATTATATATATATATATATATATTATTTTTTCTTTTTTTATTTCGCTTTTTGTTTTGCTCGCTCTTCCTTTTGATTTTTTCTATTCATTAATCCACATTTTTCTTTCTTTCTTTTACCTTTATACATACTTTATTTCATATTTTCTTTCTTTCTTTCTTTGAAATGGTTCTTTCTTTTTTTAAGACTTAAATTTATTCTTTCTTTCGATCATTTTTTTTCAGTCTGTTAAATCTATTCTTTCTTTCTATCATGTTTCTTTTTTTTAAATCTATTCTTTCTTTCATTCTTTTTTTCAGTCTTTCAAATCTATTATTTATTTCTATTATTCTTTCCTTTATCTTTCTTCTATATTTATTCCTTCTTTCTTTCTATCAGTCTTTTTTCGATTTTTTTAAAATCTATTCTTTCTTTCTATCATTCATTCTTTTTCTTTCTTTCTTTTAAATCTATTTTTCTATCATTCTTTTTGTCTATCATTCATTCTTTTTCTTTCTTTTAAATCTATTCTTTCTTTCTTTTTTCTTTCTTTCACGTTTGCGATATTATCTCTTTCTTCCTGAATTTCTTTCTTTCTTTCAACAGTCTATCCTATTACTCCTTCCTCCTTGGATTACTTTTCTTTCTTTCTTTCTTTCTTTCAACAGTCTATCCTATTACTCCTTCCTCCTTGGATTACTTTTCTTTCTTTCTTTCTTTCTTTCAACAGTCTATCCTATTACTCCTTCCTCCTTGGATTACCTTTCTTTCTTTCTTTCAACAGTCTATCCTATTACTCCTTCCTCCTTGGATTACTTTTTTTTTTTTTCTTTCTTTCTTTCAACAGTCTATCCTATTACTCCTTCCTCCTTGGATTACTTTTTTTCTTTCTTTCTTTCTTTTCAACAGTCTATCCTATTACTCCTTCCTCCTTGATTACTTTTTTTTTTTTTCTTTTTTTCTTTTCAACAGTCTATCCTATTACTCCTTCCTCCTTGGATTACCTTTCTTTCTTTCTTTCAACAGTCTATCCTATTACTCCTTCCTCCTTGGATTACTTTTCTTTCTTTCTTTCTTTCTTTCAACAGTCTATCCTATTACTCCTTCCTCCTTGGATTACTTTTCTTTCTTTCTTTCTTTCATTAATTCTTTCTTTCTTTGTTATTTTATATCTTTCCTTTTTTTCTTTTTCATCCGTTATTTACTTATTCTTCAGTTATTTTTCAATTTTTTGTCTGTTTTTGTTCTCCCCCTCCTAACAAACTGAAATAACATTGTCATGTCAGCTAAGTTAATGAGTTACCCTTCATCCTTATCTGAAACCAATCTCCCTGACCACCACAACAATTTCAGAGCTGGTATCGTGTCTCAATTAGTAAAGACACTGATCCATTAATTGAATTATTGAATGTCTCCCCGGACAAACGCCCTTTTCATAGACAGAATGTTTTCAGATTATCGCATTCAAGTGTTTAACATACAATGAAAGTACACAATTTTAAATGATATAAACATCCTTTATATGCTGTGTTTCTTCGGGACGTGGGAGACAATAGTTCTCCACAATTTCCTAAATATTTTAACTCTAAGCAATATTTATTCCCAAACAATTACAGCCCGTCCCTGATCTAACAGACTTTTACACTATCACGTCATGTAGGTTACTTGCTGCTGGTGTTCGCCTACGACAGTGCATTCCAAACGGTAGAGCGCGCCACATAGGTGCGACGGGGGGGTAGCAGGTGAGGCGGAATGATGGAAAGACAATCAAAGATTTAGAAACATTATTTACATTATTCAGACTATTGTCCTCATCCTTGTTGCCATATTTATCACAACGTTTCGGCTGTTGTACGTTCCGGCCTACTTCAGGTGGATAGAATGTCGAACTGAACCCTTTATTCGCTCACTGGGGTAGACTGTTCTAGTTCCACGTGCCATGTTTAATGATGACAGTTATCAGTTATCTCCTGTTAATTTACCTCTGAAATTTCTCCATAGCTTTAACCGGGTATTGAACTCACACTCTTTTGGGTCCTGTGACTGGATCTAACCAACGCCTTTATCCACTGTGCCATGTGTCATTGAGGAATCATGGCATGTGGAACTAGAACAGTCTACCCAGTGAGCGAAATAAGGGTTAAGTTCGACATTCCAACCACCTGAAGAAGGCCGGAGCGTACAACGGCCGAAACGTTGTAATAAATATGGCGACAAAGTTGAGTCCGAATAATGTAAATAATGTACATAAGACCTCATCTCAGAAATATAAACAGATACTGATTTAGAAACAGAATTAAAAAATTCATATGCCAAAAATAAATCCGATTTTGAAATTTAAAATATTACTATCGATTACTTCTTATTGTACGCATGAGTCCCATTATATATAGTTATTGACCGATCTTATCATTGTGATATTTTTGCATTATATCAAGTATTAAGAATATAGTAACTAGAGTCCGCAAATTGGATGAGAGAGTTATCAATGATAATGTTCTGACTTCGAATCCGCGGTTATCGCCCTTTAACGCTCCCTCTCTCTTTTTTAAATGTACTTTTTATCACATAAAATTTGGGGAGACGCGAGCAGATTTTCATTCTGAAAATGTGGCATAGAGAAACATTTTTGGGGACCATTGGTCTACGAGGGTAGATTTGCCAGATCAATGCCCAACCGGCTGGTTCGCAGAATTCTTCTTCTCCTAGACGGAAAATGTAGTGAAAAGGTAATAAAGGTAGTGATTCTGCCCGTTTTTTTTTTTTTTGTTTTTTTAGCCCATTGCTGAGACAGCAAAAGATAGATTCTTACCTTTTCCAAGTTTGGTTGATTTACGAAACTTTTCTGACTCTTAATACTCTGCTTAGCTTTTGGAATGCAGCAATAGGACGGAAAGTGTGACATATTGCAAACAAAGAAAATGTTACTGAAATGTGAAGTGGTATCTGTCCTCCTGCATGACAGAAAATGTTGGACAACCTCCTCAACGATGAAGAAGAAACTCAAAACAATATAAATATGATTATACAGAAGGATGCTAAGGATACCATGAGCCTTATTAAGAGTTACAATCGAAAGGAAAATGTGAAGGGCCATAATCGCCTACGTTCTGAAGGAACACGGCACATGAAAAAGAACAACCTTTTTAAGGTTATTTGAAAAGAAAAAAACATTAACCATCCACGAGAAAACCATCAAAACAAACATCCTTATGCAAACAAATGATTGGTTGTTAGGGTTTAGTTTATTCTGCCTAAAGATATACCTGTGTCTATATATATATATATGTTAAGAAATGGACGAGGTCCGACAATTTATTTATTAAAGACATTTTTATTTATGTTTAACGTTGTTATTTTATAGATACAAGTATTTAAGCAAATGCTCTGTTTATGATAAACAGTATTAAATAACATTTACCGGCCTGAATGTCCGAGAAATTTTCATAGAAAATATTCGTTCATAGACAGGATTCGAACCTGCATCCTATACGGAACCGTCATATACGCTGACGTGCCTTGACCACTCGGCCACCATGAACCTTATGGTAGACAAGGTCGAATTTACTGTTATAAACTACAATCTTCCATGAATCTCGTACATTCATAACTGCTCTGGCGTATCGAATGTAAACAAATGACGTCATATGTTAAGAAATGGACAAGGTCCGACAATTTATTTATTAAAGATATTTTATGTTTAACGTTGTTATTTTATGATACAAGTTGTTTTAAGCAAATGGCCTGAATGTATGAAAACAGAAATATCCTGTCAATGAACGAATATTTTCTATGAAAATTTTCGGACATTCAGGCCGGTAAATGTTATTTAATACTGTTTATCATAAACAGAGCATTTGCTTAAATACTTGTATCTATAAAATAACAACGTTAAACATAAATAAAAAATGTTTTTAATAAAATATATATATATATATATATATATATATATATATATACCTATGTGTCTATATATATATATATATCTATGTGTTTACTTTACTCACATTGCTCTTTTATAATCAGTGTAGAGATTGCAATGGTTAATTTGTCGCCATTTTATTTTTTTAATTTCGCGCATGCGCGTTGTTTGTTTGTGTGTTTGTTTTGCCAACAGTATAATAGGTTCTGTTGAGCGCCGTCTGTGAGAAAAAGAGCACTGTGACGCAATTCACTGTACCAGGAACTTGGAAACGGCAGGCTGTACTGCTTGGCATTCTTGCCGGAAACTCCAAAACATTTCAGAGTATAGAAGATTCGGAAAGCATTGGATGAGTCTAATGCTGATTACAAAGATGTTTGGAGTAATCGCTAGTGACAGCGACGTTATGCCTCTACCGAGGTGGTCTCAGTCAACACAGAGGCCTATATCGTGCCTTGAGGAAGTAGTGCCGTCCTGGGTCAAGAGGGTGTCTGCTGGAAGACCCTATGTCTGGCAACAAGACACTGCACTATGTCACAAAAGCAGAAAAACCCGCCCATGCCTGTTAGACACTTTCTGAGGACTACATCAAGGCTTATATCTGGCCACCTAACTCTCCAGCCTGTAAACCCCTTGATTATTATGTGTGAGGCGCAGTTGATTATGGAAGCATTCTCCATCTTAAACAAGGAGACCGTCCAGAAGAGTTGCAAGAAATTCCGAAGTCGTCCGGAAGTTGTGCTTGAAGAAAATGGTAATTTTATTGAATAAATTTGCTCTTTACTATTTTAAGATATTTTTGTGTAATTTTAGTAAATATATTTGTTAAAATGAGATGTCGGTGTTACGTTCAGTTTTTGCGTAATTTAGACGACAATTTATAAATCGCATCCTGTACCCAATATTTTCATTTTCTCGGTAGAGTTCTGACGAAAGAGGAGTGATAACCGGTTAACACATTCTTGTTAGATTCAAAATTTATTAAATTTTGCACTTTTAATAAGATCTTCAAAATTGGTCTTTGTTGGTGGTTCCTGGTCATTCGTGTACGGCTATCAGTAACCCGTATAATAATTAATTGTTGTGATGCCACTCCAAATTTGCTAAAAGGTGCAATCTTATGAAGCTCAAATGCTGACGGCTCAATGTAATCTGTAGACAGTCAATAATGAGAAGGTTTTGGAGTGATTCGTTTTTTTTTTTGTTTATTTTTAAATGTGTCGTATTTGTTTCCGAAAGTAGTTTGTCTTTAAATAACAAAACTGACCTTTTTCCTATCAAGTACTCAAATTCAATCTACTAACAACAATTTTAATTGATTATCGGTATTTCACCCGTTTAACATTCTTCGAAAAGATAAGTAATTACAGCTCTAGAAAAAAAATGATAATTCCATGAGGTGAGAAAAAAAAACGAAACCAAAGTTTTGAGATTCAAACCCTTTGTTAGTATAACAGAAGAAAAGAGAAAGAAAGAGAAAGGACGAAGGTTTAAAATAATAGTGTTCTACAAAATGGTATTTTGCGGACTTATTTTTCCCAGAAAACGTCCTGTTAACAGTTCTTTGAGGTCTTGTGATTTCGTGTTGTTGTGTCGGTGGCAAATGTCTCGACGTACGGACTTCCTGAGAATTGAGAAAATATTTCTTTATGCAGAGTAGGCGCTACAATCCCAGGTTCCACAATCTGTTGAAATTTTTTTTTTTTTTTCCGGGAGCACTTTGTACGTGCTATTCGTTGAAAGCCAAATCTGAGAAAGAGAAAAAAAGATTCAAATATGGCGCGCAGATCGGGACGAAGCAGCTTCACTATGTGGTCTTCTGATTGTTTCCTTTTCAGCCAGTTACAGGGATCGTTGTAATAATGCTAAAGAGCCCATTCAAAAGGGAGCTACTCTGAAAGACTCGTAATAATTTCAATGATTTTTCACCAGAACCCTTCATGAAATTCGATCAAAAAAGCGTCGATTAAAATCGACTTTTTGTACGTAATATCAGAGCTGTCAACTCTCCCGGAGATTGACTTCCGGTTCAAGCTTTTTATCCTAGTCTTCCAGTCCATAAGTAGCGGTTAACCGGTTAACTGTTAAGTGTCGGTCATTTCATCGAGTTTGCTTTTTCCGCTAAAAGAGGTCCCCAGTGAAGACACTTCCTGTTCAGTTCGTATGTGTTTTGAAAATCGTTTTATCCTTTCTGGTCATTTCGATAACAGATTCAATTACTTTTTTTTTAACAAATGAAACACTGGCTGGTAATAGGTTAATCTTGGTCTAAATACCTCCGTTGGAAATAACTCTTATGAATGCGAAGTATTTGTTTTTTTTTTTTTTTTTTTTTTAAATCCTTTTGTTTCTTGCAGTTTTGTTTTTTTATTGGTAAAATCTAATTTTGCTTCCTGAAATTAGTGATCAAGATATCCAGGTTTGAATGTTTTTAGGTTGACCGCTCGGAAGTAATACTTACGTACTCCCAACAGTTGAAATTGTTTGCGTCCCAGTAATGTTCATGCAATACAGTCTAGTTTGAAACGAGAAGAGTTTTATTATTATTATTATTATTATTTGGTGTTAGTCTTTCAGCTATTATTTCTATTATTTGGGCTAATCGAAGAGGAAAAATACATCTTTTCGGAATAATTTTTTCCAACCTGTCTGTGGCTTCGAACTTGGTATAGGCGATCCATTTTTAAGCGAATGAATCAGTTACCCATCAAAAGTTGAACAAACTGTACTGGTGGTACTCGAGAAAATTTCACGATTTTCAAATTTTAAATTTCTGATGAATTTTAATTCTTAAGTTACGAGTGAGATAAGACACTTACAAGTTCCACGACTATAAACTACCCATGGAATTTCCCTGACTGCCATGTTAAAATATTTGAGCTTAACAACTTTAGCAAAATATTGAAAATAATGATCATACACATGAATCTGGGCATTGATTAAAGAAGTAAGAGGGTACAAATGAAAAGCTTCAAATTTGTCGATATTTTCCATTTCAACGAAGTAGGCTTTATCGTCGCTTCTTTTTCCTTTTTCCTTGCTTTCTTTTCTTTCCTTTTTCTTTCTTTCTTTCTTTCTTTTTTTCTTATACTAACTTTTTCTCATGAAAACGAAACAGTGGCTATGATATTTCTTTTTACGTTTGTAAAAGAAAATAAAAGCGGAATAGTCCATTATTTATATAAGGCAATATCAAGACGTAACGCGATTGTTAACTTTCTAACTGACGGAGAAACAAGTTGAATTTTGATATGATAGACAACTCGCATCGAACAAGACAGGATGATTTTGAGAAAACTATATACAGGATTGTAAATAAATTTGGATTCCATCAAAAGTTGCATGCAAACACCATGGCAGCAGGAAAGGATCAGTTTTGTTATCAGGCGCAGGTTAATACATGCAAACTGTTAGTCTTCGGTTTAATATAAAAATTACGTAATTTGAAGCAGTAAAGTGAAAGCTTTGCGCATGGCAGAAAAATAGCGAAAAAGAGGCTATTGTCCATTATATCTTAACGCCGATCGTGTATACAAGTTTTAATTTATGATTCATACCTGGAATGTTTATTCTTCACTTCGGGCAAAGCAAAAAAAAAAAAAAAAAGAGAGAGAGAATGAAAGAAAGAAAAACAATAATACTTTATTGTTCATTGTCTGTACACGATCATAAAATAGAGTGTCGCTATTATTGTAAACTTTTTATTCACAAATCAGGTCAAATGAAAATACGAGGCCTGTCCGAAAATGATCCACCGATATAATATTAACGAAAAAAGAAACAGCGTAAACCACGACAAGAGTACTTCAAATACTCCCATTGGAAAATAGCATACTACAATGTAACCCGTATATAAGAGAGTTGGCGGGAACGGAGAAAAAGTCTCTTATATTCGGGTTTCTCTTATATCCGGGTTTGGTCTATTTTGTTTACATTAACACAGGCTCTAATTTGGGACCAGAGAAAATCTCTCTTATATCCGGGTTTCTCTTATATCCGGGTTTCTCTTATATCCGGGTTGCACTGTAATTCAATAGCTCCTTTCTAATCGTCAAAACAGTTTGAAAGTGACACTTACGACAGCATCATCTGCTTAATTTCGTTGTCTTTAATCTAGTCTATTGTCTGAAATCGCATCCGTTTTTCAAATCGATGACAAAAGTTACAGGAAGCTACATTTGGATTGCAGAGAGAAAAGTCAGGCCGTAAAAAATCAGTCATTTTGAATGTGACCCTCACGTACTACACAAACCCAATGACAAAACCTAGTCGACTGCGTAACCACAGGAAAGAGTGTCGATCACAGCATTCACATTAAGGCCGCGCAATCAGTCATTAGATACCATCCGGACAGACTAGATACCCAATATCCTACACAGCAGAGTCCGATACAAAATAACTCGGATAGAAGGAAGATTAAATTCCATTCATTCGCAGTAACCAGCAATACTAGCTCGTTAACCATTACCAAATGGTAACGTACTTCGCACAACGCTTAACTGAGTCTGTCACATATCCATAACTTTTTATTATCCAGCGTGGATCGAATTAACTGCACGTTAGTAATGGTCTACTCGTTAACCATCACTCTCTACTGTGAGTTACTTTATATGAGGCTCACTATCACAACACAGTAGTTATTGCCTAGTAAACTAGCTCTTTAACTGTTATCCCCTGGCGCCCAGGGTATTAAGGGGTGTTATTGTGTACTGTTTTATTATTTAAAGAGGTGGAGTCAAAGAAGGTTTGCACTAAGTAATTGCGATATTACTGACATCTGACATCTGGGTGAAATTTATCTTTCCGAGGTGTCTGGTTAGAGAAGGGTAAGTGGGTAGCTATCGGGTAAGGAAAAGACGAAATCATACCAACATCATTGAAGGCTTTCTCTATCAGTCTCCGTTCTTTCTTTCTTTCTTTCTTTCTTTCTTGTTTTTCCTTTACTCTTTCTTTCTTTCTTTCTTGTTTTTCCTCTACTCTTTCTTTCTTTCTTTCTTGTTTTTCCTCTACTCTTTCTTTCTTTCTTTCTTTCTTTTCCTCCACCCTACCTTTCTTTCTTTTTCTTTCTTTTCCTCCACCCTACCTTTCTTTCTTTTTCTTTCTTTCTCTCTTTCTTGTTTTTCCTCCACTCTTTCTTTCTTTTTCTTTCTTTCTTTCCCCCCACTCTTTCTTTCTTTACTTTTATTGTTTGTCTGATTATTTATTTATTTATTCATTCATTTATTATTATTATTATTATTATTATTCCTTTGATACACATTTCTTTTCGGGTACCAACCAGAGACCGAAGGTACAAAAAAAGTCATCATACATTTTCCACTGAGCATTTTCAAAATAAAAAAAAACAACAACAAAAAAAACACATATTTTACATAAAATAAGCCCTTCGTAAGGTGCGGGCTGTACTTGTGAGTACAATTTTTTTTATATTTCTTTAAGGCAATTTCAAGGTCCTTTTATTATTATTATTATTATTATTATTATTTTATATTTTCCTTTCTCTCCTATTTAGGTCTGCCTTTCATCTGAACACTCTCTGACATTTTTTTATCGTTTTATCTTTAAACTTTTCTCTCTCTCTCTCTCTTCAATATTTCTCTCTCGCAAATTAACATTTTCTTAACTTTGTTTTCTGACTCTCAATGTTTCTCTTTCTCTCATTCACTTCTTTGTTTTATCTCTCTACTCTTACACACAATCTATCTATCTATCTATCTATGTTCATATGTATGTATGTATCTAAGACTGTTCAATTCTATCTATCTATCTATCTATCTCACTCTGTTCATATCTATGTATCTGTCTGTCTATCTATCTATCTCACTCTGTTCATATGTATGTATGTATCTATCTATCTACGTCTCTTCATATCTATCTATCTATCTATCTATCTATCTATCTATCTCACTCTGTTCATATGTATGTATGTATCTATCTATCTACGTCTGTTCATATCTATCTATCTATCTATATATCATAGTGTTTTATCTTATCTCTCTATTTTCCTTACAATGTTCCTTGGTTCTTCTTTCTCTTATTTTTCTTTCTTTCATTTAATTTATTTCATTCATTTTTCTGTTTCTTTCTTTCTTTCTCAATCACTTTATTATCTATTTCGCAGATCCTGTTGATAGCTGTGCATGGTGAGGCACTTGTTTCAAAGATAACAAAATAAATTCCTCAAGCACTAACAATTTGATCTCGCAAGCGATTGACAATAAGTCTATCCTTACACTTTAAACCGTAGAATGTGTGCATCAAGCTTGAATTGACGAAGACTTAATAAACTATTTCACTTCTTTCTCTGACATTAAGTTATAAGCAAATAGCAACAATTCTGACTGTCCCAGCGCCTTCTTTGCACTGAGGGATACACACACAACGGAACCTCTTTCCCATTTTCAAACATTACTGTCCATTATCCACTCATTATCAACATAACCTTAAAGAAAAAGCTCTTCATTCCGTAAGCATGCAAACAAATAAGGCCTTGTCAAGTCGAGATGTAAAATATTCTTTGATAGTTGCTTTTGTTTAAGCCTAAAGCACAAAGACGACTCTTTCCAGGCGTCAGAGAGCGTCGTTTGGAGGGGAATCACTATGGCCGCCCACAGCGAGGAAAAGCTGGATTCATGAGAATTGACCTTGAAGTAGACTGAAAGAATGAGGACTTACTCTACCGTAGATTGTTTGTTATTT
>CAHIKZ030005612.1:75000-82500 GCA_903632075.3 Acanthosepion pharaonis
AGCAATATATATATATATATATATATATATATATATATATATATATATATATATATATTTGTTTGAATAAAAAACAGACCACGTTAAGATTCCATGTATTGTTATTTCACCATAACCCCTTTAACAGGGTTCTGATCATCAGACTTTACTTCCAAAAGCTGAAATGAAAAAATGAAAAGAAATTCACGTTTTTGACGGACCTCATCAAGTATACGTAAAATTAACGAAGTGAGGAAGTGAGGTGGGAGAGAGGATCTGAGTGTGTCATATGTATCATTTCAATTTCCTATTTTTTATATATATATATATATAGTCAAGAGTGTTTAATATAACGGAGGAATATTTACGAATTTAATTTAATTTTGGTATCATGTTAGGTAACAAGAAAGGCAGATTATATCGCTTCAGAGCGACTGCGTTTGCAAAGAAATCTTACGAAATGTTCAGTTTTTACCTCGGATCACAGAGAAATGTTTGTTCCGTCAACCATGAAGTAAACTATTTCATCTCGCATTTGTACACTAACTTCTTAAACAAAACCAGTTTGTCCCAGGTATATATATATATATATATATATATATATATATATATATATATATATATATATATATATATATATATATGTATGTATGTGAAAAAGAAAAATGTCGAAATAGCCTTGTATTTTCCGCCCGTGTTAGATTCGGTAAACACCCAATTTTTCAAATGCTAATTTCCCAACCCGTCAAGGCCTCGTCCCCCACCCAGCCTATCGGTGTGATAGTTTTCTTCTCTCCCCTGCTTCATTCTCACTTAAGTAAAAACTGGACCAGCTAAATTTGGAAAATCGCCTATATTTGTGCCACCCAAACCGTGTTTAAATGGGTGACCTTAGCGCGGGATAGTGATTTATTGGTTAGATGTTGCAGAAGGTCGAAAGCCTGAGGCACCAAAGAGAATCGAACTCACTGTTCAATTGTAATAGATCTAGCAAGTCAAGCTTGTTAACCATTACACCACAGCGAAGTGACCAAAATTTAACAATTAACTCAGCATTTTTATAATTTTATATATACATCATTGTAAAAAAATATAATTGTAAATGCCAATGTAATGCGATATTTATCATTTACCAATTTATAAAGAAATAATATGAAAACAATTTTTATTCATAACATTATAAACATTTACTATATAATTAATTAACATATGTGAACCAGCTATAAGGGAATATTATTTAATATTTTATAAAGTTCGAATTAACTGGCCAAGGTTTTAACAAACATTCCAATAAACAATTTAATAAATAAGTTGTAAATAAACAATTTAATAAATAATTAGTAAATAAAAAAGTTGATTAATAGATACCGTTTATTATCTTTTTGTTAATTCCCAAGAACAAAGAAAACGTATAAATTCACTTTCATTACATGTTTAGGTTTTATTACAATGACAATAATCGTTTTTTAAAACAATAAACATTGACAAGGGAGTGAAAATAGTTAAAATAATAGCGGCGTCGTGGGGAAAGAAACGTCCTGTTGACATCCATTTTGCAGGCATGGTCTTTCTTTGCTAATACTTTGTTTTCCGAATGAAATTAACAATTTTAAGAATAATTATCAATCATTATTCAACATTTTTTCTTAACACAGCTTGCATTAAGATGAGTTATAATACACTTTTTTCTTCAAAATAGATTATAGGATATGAAAATAAATCTTATATTCTATTAAAATGGCCAATTTCATTAACGAACTGAAAAAATATTGGTTCAAAATTTTTGTCACATTTACTTTGGATCAGTGTGAATTGACAAAAGTACGCAGTTGTAGGCTTTAAGAAAGTTTTAATCCACTAAGAATACAAGTTTCGCGTATAGTGTCCTTTTATAGTCCCAGTATACAGAAATAGCTCTATCTCAAAGAGGAGAGTAGCAAAACAAGGGGAGACAACTCTTTATTATTCATAACACAGTGGTTCCCAAGTTATTTTGTGTTGCGCCCCCTAGCGTACCGAAAACACAACCCTAACTCCCTCTTCCCAAATGTTTAAATAAGACTCAAACTGACCAAATGTATAGTTGAACTTTCTTGTTGTTAGTATTGCATGTCAAATGAGTATCTTAGTATTTGCTATGATAATTGTTATATAAATGAGATACACTCTAAAACATAAGACACACTTCAGGTACAATGTGTGTATCTGTTGTATATTATGATTTATATGTACCAATGACACTCTCTATCTGCCCACCTTTTTTCCTACATTCCCAAGATCTTTCTACAATGGTCTGGTATTGCTTATTTTGGGAAACACTGCTTTAGGTTTTCTTCTTTGTTATTCTTGGCTCGTGGTTGTTGTAATTCGCTGCAGATTATCAAGTATGGTTCCTGGCATTATATGCACAGTGGTGATTTTTTTTTTTCTTTTTTGATTAGGTGTTTGTGGCTTGTCTTGATGTAATTTGTTGCATAGACAATTGTTCCACAACTGCTACTATTTGTCTTTCATGAACTTTTTGATGTTTGGACGTAAGTCACTTTCAGGCAAAGATCAAGAGAGGATTTTAGTTATCATATACGTTGAACATGGACACAGTTTTGAGACTGTTATATCAGCTCACTTTAAAAGAAAGACCGGCGCAACACAATCTTTCTACCTCATTATTCTTTAGCCTTGTACCTGACTAAATCTATATCAATGATATTTAGTCTTGTTTTAAAACACTAACTATATCAACAGAAACAAATTTGTCAGATTTTTATTCCGCTTGTGTTATGTGTATACTTTTCATCCAGTTGGTATTGATTTTGTTTTTTCATTGAGAGAAAGAGGGAAAGTGTGTGTGTGTGTGTGTGTGTGTGTGTGTGTGTGTGTGTGTGTGTGAGAGAGAGAGAGAGAGGGGGGATAATGAGTAGCAAAAAAAAATGAATGAATGAGATATATAGAGAGATGAGGATTAGAAGGAAGAAAGATGGGATTCCTACAAAGAAGTAATCACGTAAGAAGTGAATTATGCAAGCTTGTATGTACGGGTGGTGGAATAAATAACGGCTCGGAATTGTAAATCGGAGAGCCGTGTTCCAGTTCCAGTTGGGTTTGTTACATTCACTTAGGGAAACTGTAAATCCACCTCTTCTACCCCAGCTATGGGTTAATTAGTAAGACTTGTATCAGTGAATCATTATTATCTCGAAACATTCTTACAATCTGAAAATAATTTCAGGACTTTAAATAACCTAAAAAGGGTTGATATGCCGCAAAAAATGAACCAATCAATCAATAAAAATAATGAATAAATAAAAAATAAAATAAAACAAACCGTTGTTGACAATCTTGTTCCAGTTGAATACATATCGTTTAATTCCAAATGGTAGATAAGCCGTCAAAAACAAACAAATCAATTCTTCATTATTTCTATTTTCTCTTTCGCTCTTTGCAAACGATCTCTTCTTTTTTTCTCTCTTCTCTTGTCCACTCCTCTTCTCTACACCTCTCTCTCTCTCTCTCTCTCCCTGTTCCATTTCTTTTTTTCTTCACCCTCTCCTTTCCCACCGGTTATAGGCGTGCGTTTAAACACTCCAGGCAATCTTCAAATGCTATTCATGACTAATCAACAACCATATGCAAGCTCCTAGCATTCCACGCGTTCATTTGAACTCTTTCCTTGTTTTGAGCCGACGCTGACACCTGTAAAACCTGTAACTGCTAGATTCCATCGCTGACCCCTGTAACAGTCACTGACACCACTAAGTGTAATAATTACAATACGTAATGATTTCGCTTTCAGACATTTGAAGGTTGAACAAATCGATTAGCAACTAAAAGAGAAGGGAGAAAAAGGAATTGTTTATTTGTTATGTATACAACAAACGTTTGTATATGTCCCTTAAACTTCTTCTTCGGGAGAGATCTTGGGTCATTACTCGGCGCCTGAGGCGTCCCCAAACAGGGGAACTGCCGATGGGGTCTGAGCAATTTTTCCACAGAACTGCAGTTAAACTCGCATTAAACCTTGACCTTGTGTCATATTCGGCAGCGACAAAGGGACACTGAAAAATTACGCCACCCGCTGTGTATTTGTCCCTTCGTTAGAACAAATAGCTTAGAGTTAAAGCACGCTAAAACCTTCAGTTCGTCTTTGACACCCACCATAGTTAAGCAGCGTCAAAGTGGTGAAAACTTAGGCGGGTGACACTTTAAGAACATCTTTTTTTATATATCCTATCCCTTCAAGACGTAGGCGATGGTAGGTCTCTACACAACATCTTGTCCTTTGTAACCCTTACTAAAATTTGACTTTTTGCTATAAATCCTAACCACTGCCCCCCCAACCAGTTGTATAAGCTTCTTAGGTTGTTTATGCGCTAGTTTCCTCTGACCATCTCCCCTTCAGTATGTCCTGTGAGTGTCGAATATTCCAAGCCGTCTTTCCTCATGTGCCTTAGAGATTTCAACTGTCTCCTAGTGCCACGTATAGGTGTCCTTTTTGTCTATATTTTCTCTAAAGTCTCGTCCTTGTTCACGTGTTCAGACCATATTATTCTCAGCATCTACAGAGCCACGTATTTGTTGCCTCAAGTCTCTTCTTCATCCTTGAGAAGATGGTCCAGTATTCACTGCCATATAGGAGTGCCGATAGTACATAACTGTTCAGTAAAATTTTCTTTGTTTCACATGACATTTTCCTGTTTCTAAATACTTTGCATAGCTTTTGGAAGGCATCTTTCGGTGTCCCAATGTGCCTTCGGATTTCGGTGTCGCATTTTCCATCCTCGGTTAAAACACATCCTAGATATTTAAATTTTTGGACTCGTTTAATTTTATCTCCAATTTGTAATTCCTTTTTCGTGCTCTTTTTCTAGAAATATACGTATCAATAGTTATCAACTGTCTTTTTGATGCCTCTTCTTTAATTGCTATCACTCCTTAATAATGTAGATCCTGGGTACGACGATAAACTACATCCGGCAGCAAGGCCTATGAGCGGGAGATTGGCGGTTTGGCGGAGCATTGAACCACCTTTTAATTGCCGTTCTTTCCAGTTTCATTCTGATCTGGTGTTTGTAGCACCTGTTAGGGCCCCAGCTATGGACAAATAGTGAAACCCTAAACACTATGAAAGTATAAAAATACACTGTTATTTTTTTTATTTTTATAGTAAAAATACCAACAATACATTTTTATATAAAACAATTAACCATACATATTTATACTAGAATTACCAACAATACATTTTTAATGCAGAATTACTAATAAGAAATTTTATAGCAAAATGACCAACAATGCATTTTATCTGTAGGTGAATCCATCAAACTATGTACAAAATATTTGGATTTCGGCATTAAATAACCTAGTAATTTTACTCTGTCTCCCTACTAAGATGAGTTGTAACAGAAGGTATTTTTTAAGGTCGGGACCCAAGCGCGTACAAACCGGGCCAGGAAAAAACATTGTCCGTAGCCCCCGCAACCGTCGGGTACCGATCCCTCTCTAGTACAATGGGTCGTGTCACTGGATCTAAGCAACGCCTTTATCCACTGTGCCATGTGTCATTGAGTGTGAGTTCAATACCCGGTTAAGGCAGTGGAGAATTTGGAGAGGGGAATTAGCAGGAGATAACTGATAACTGACATCCATTTAACATGGCACATGGAACTAGAACAGTCTACCCCAGTGAGCGAAATAAAGGATTCAGTTCGATATTCCAGCCATCTGAAGAAGGCTGGAGCGTACAACAGTCGAAACGTTGTGATAAATATGGCGACAAAGATGAGGACAATTGTCCGAATAATGTATATAATGAACACATTTGTTTCTTTATTAATCAATAAATCTCTTTCTTTTATATATATATATATATATATATATATATATATATATATATAACAGATTGTATTCATCTCTTTATTCTATTCTATATGTATATATATATATATATATATATATATAACAGATTGTATTCATCTCTTTCTATTCTATATATATATATATATATATATATATATATATATATATATAGAGAGAGAGAGAGAGAGAGAGATGGATACAATCTCTATCGATATATATATTATATATATATATATATATATATATATAACACATTTGCTTCTTTATCTATCAATCAATAAATCTATCCATATTTTATATATATATATATATGAAACACATTGTATTCATCTCTCTCTCTCTCTATATATATATATAAATATATATATGTGTGTGTGTGTGTGTCTGTGTGTATGTGTGCGTGTGTGTGTGTGTGTGTGCGCGTATGTATATTTGTTAATGCATTCTATTCTTATCTGTCTATGTACGTGGTGGGTGGTTGGATTTGAATGAATATCGTTAAATGTGTGATGTATTCAACAAATATCTACATTGTTTATGAATTCAGTCAGCCTTAATCACATTTTATTTTAGCGCTATTTACACGGTTTCCGCCCGGACACCGCCCGCTCGGCGGCAACCCTTTTGTACCGTAAATATTTCTCTAATCACTTGAGCGTTTGTAATCAGCAGAGAAGGAATAAGGCAAAAACGCATTTCACGTTTTTTGTTGTTGCTGTTTGTTTTTGTTTGATTGTTGACTCTTTATCGTTTCTTTCCTTTTCTAATTTGTCTTTCAGGTCGAACTGCAAAGAAAATCTGGCGCGAAAGTGTATCAATGCAAGCGAGAAATGGCGGGAAATGAGGAACAAAATCTAACTGGTGTTTTGCTTGTTTCTTTCAAGGGAATATATGGGTGGATGGTTAGGTGATAATCAGACTCAAATGAGTCACTGTCTTTATTTGTTGCTTCAAACTTAAAGCTTTCATGTCTGTTTGATTTGAAAAACGACCTTAACCCTATGATTTGTGTCGACACAATCTCCGGCGAAAAGAAGGAGAAAGAAAAGGAAAAGTGATTGGAGAGAGGGGATTGGGAGGCATAGGCTGACGAAGAAGTAATTTAAAGGGAGAAATTAAAGGATGGAACAAGAAACTGTGGGGAAATGAAGAAAAAGAGAGAGAGAGGTCAGGTAAAGAAATAGAGAAAAAAAAAAAGAAAAAATAATAAGGAAAGAGAGAAAGATAAACAATGAATGAAGTGCTTGAAAGAAATCGACCAATATGAGAGAAAGAAAAAGAGCGTTTGGAAAAATGGAACGGGAGAAAGTGGGATGGAGAAAGAGAAAGCGAAGAAAATATAGACAGTGGTACAGAAAAAAAAACCAGGAAAGTGGACAGAATTAAAGCTAAAGGGAGAAGTGGATCCATGCCTTTTACTAATGCATCAATATGGAGTGAACGTAAATTGGCAACTAGGTCTCACTGTTTACTTTTGACCTAGCTAGGCCTCTTCTACTCGAACAGTTCTTTTTCTCGCACTTCCTGCCTGTGGAACTCTCTTCCGATCATTGCTTCCCCGATAACTAAAATCTTCAAAAGTTTAAATGCAACGTCAGTCGCCATCTTCTATCTTTTGAACCATGTTCCTTTTTTGCCCTTTCCTCAGTCGTCTCCATTTTCACATTC
>CAHIKZ030005612.1:87500-100000 GCA_903632075.3 Acanthosepion pharaonis
ATATATATATATATATATATATATATATATATATATATATATATATAAAACATCTTTGCATAAAACAAAAAATAATAAAAACAAGTCAAATATTTACTGACAACTCAGAATATATATATATATATATATATATATATATATATATATATATATATGTGTGTGTGTGTGTGTGTGTGTGTGGGTACGAGCGAAGTGAAAGCCGTTGAAAAAAAAACAATATATCGCATTGTGTTCGATATTTGAAAGCTTTCAATAAATTTAAAAATATATATATATATGAAAAAATAAGAACTTAAAAAAAATGACAAGAGAAAAAAAGTAGAACGCTTGGGGGCGTGAGTGAATGGGGAGGAAATAACGAGAAAGAGTGGAAGTAGTTTATAAAAGAGAGTGCGTGAAACGGGAGGAAGAAAGAGAAGAGAGTGTCTTTGTAGCAAAAAGAGAAGTGGTGTGGTAGAAGGGGGATATCAAAAGTCTCTTTTGAGTTGTCATGACAACACGTTTCACTCAGCAGCCTGAAAGGCTTCAGAAGATCCGTGTTTGCATCCTTTCTTACTATTTCGTTTTAAAAGGAAACATTGAACAATCCCTTAATATATATATATATATATATATATATATACTGGTGCACTGTATACTACATGTGAAATGATGATACAATTGCAGGCTTTTTTTGGATAGGGGTTTTGCATGTTGTAACTACTGCATACCAGACGTTGGCTAATATTAGAAGTGTATCCGCCCTTTTGCCAAACAATATTGGTCCTATGATTGTGCATTACAGTGTACAGGAAATTGACCACTTCAAATAATCGACTTGTACAAATTGTTCAGTAAAAACTTGCTGAACCTTGCTGAAACCATCCATCCACCCCGACATACACATGAACACGCAGATAAATATGTCAGTGTATAATAAAAACTGTTTAAGAAACCTGGACGTCTATTCAAACAAGTGTATCCACTAAAATAACGTTCGAAGTAATTATATATATATATATATATATATATATATATATATATATATATATATATATAAATGAACATTGAAGTCAACACTTAGAGCCTCTAAGTGTTGACTTCAATATTCACTTTTATATTTACACACGCTCTATCACTGATTTTGAGCACATTATCCCATAAATATATTAGACCATGACTATATTTCTTCATATATATATATATATATATATAATCATTTCCACTTACGTATTTGATATCTATCTATCGATCTCTCTCTCTCTCTATATATATATATATATATCTCGATTACTAAACATAGCTTAGCAACAGAATAGTTCATAGGTATGGGGCACCTAGTGTGAATCGAGCTCCCTTCTCAGGCACTAATTGACATAATGAGATCATTTGTCTACGTCGAAGTGCCTTTATCAAGCGGTTTTTTTTGGGGGTTTTTTTTTAATCAGCAGACGCACCACTTGCGTAGATTATGAATTGGCTGGAGAAAACTATACAGAAAGATATGGACGGCAAACTAAGGCGGCGGATTGAAAATTGCTTCTGTTACATCTAAGCTCCCTCCTCTCGTCTTGGCCTCTGTCAACTCTATAGCTTTGGATTCTATTGTAATCAGTTCTACTCGTTCAACAAATCATATGGATATACTAACACTCCTAATTCCTGTCGATTAACAACTCTTGGTAGTCTCACTAAATAAGTAAATCGTTCTGGTCTTTGTTCCCTCACCTTAATTCCTTCAAATTTGCATGATTCTCAACTAAATTTCCCCTCAAACAGACAGCCAATCAGAAACAAAGACAAAACCCAGCATATTTCAATGGCTTTACCTCAAAAAGCCACAGTGACAGAGGTGGACTCCTGCATATCTTTTTAGATTAAGACCAAACTACGAATAATTTACTTTCCTTCCGACTGTTACGATTGGAATGAATTTGTCGGCTTTCTTTGGAAATCGAAATTTAGGATTCTGGTATTTAATCTATCAGGAAACAGGCAGTGAGGATCAGACTTGTTTTCCTAGCGAATATATATATATATATATATATATATATATATATATATATATTATAATAAAGAGAATGAACAGTAAGATATATAATCCGGTGTTCTTATTAATATTCTTATTTTTATAAAACAGTGCTCAATGCAAATCTATAGAACATCAATATTATAAATTTACTTATTTAAAAATAACTCTTTTCATAACATAGTTACCTCTCCTGACGTTTACATCCTGAAATTTAAATCGTACAGTACATTAACTTAGCTTTTTTCACTTCACAGGTAAAAAAAAGAAGATAATAACTTTCACTTGAACATAAGAATTTTGTCTTAGAAAAGTGATCACTACAATTTTTGTCTTAGGACAAAACTACAGCCTGATTATGACATTGTGCTAATGACGAAAGTACTCGAAATAAATGAATATGTATCAGCATGGTAATTTCTTGAATCCCGTTCATCTTTTGTCTTCTCCTCAATCCACTCTATTCTCAGTCTTCTCTTTCTTTTTCACTCCTTGAACCCCCCATCCCCTACCGCGTACTATTGACACTCTCGTCTTGCTTTGAGCGAAATGATTGAAAAAAAAAAAAAAAAAAGGAAAAGAAATTCCTGTCTTCAACTTTATGATTCTATGTAGGGGTTGTACAGACTGAGTGGGAACATAATACGTTTCCACAGTATTATTTCAAACTCATGCATATTGCGTGTACGTACTTGCGTGTACATCCAATGGCTCAGTCACCTGTAGGACACTCACGCACTGCAGAAGTATATATATTACATAATCGCACGTACAAAACGTGTGACGGACGGAGAATTAGCCCATCTTTTATAATGTAGATTATTATTAACAGCAGAAGTGAGAGAAACATGTACTATTAGCTTCAGTAAAGTTTGTATGAGATATTATTATTATTATTATTATTATTATTGCTATCATCGTATAGCGTTTCCTGTAGTGAATCTTCATGAAAATGTTCATTGATCTGCATTGGCAAACCAACAGGAAAGACGGAGCATCCCCAGGGTTTCCATCGACTCGGACCGATCTCCCGCTTCTTTGAATGAGGCGACTTTTAATGAATTGAAAATAGACGAGGAACAGATTCACAACCGCCAACACCGGTAACGGAAGAAGAAGGAGAAGATGCCGGCGTGCATGATAAAAACGTAAATGAAAAAAAGAAAAAAGAAAAAAGAAACCTTAAAAAAAGATAAAAAGTAAAGTAATGATAATCAATAATAATCAGGTGAATAAGAGTAAGAACGTGGCAGACTTAATAAAAATAATATTAATGTAAAGTAAAATAAGAAAAAAATCATTATAATGGTAATCAATAAGAATGATATTATTATTATTATTATTATTAATGAGAAGAAGAGGAAAAGAAGTGGACGAGGAGGTTGATACGAAAATCATTAACAAGAAGTAACGGAAATCAATAATAATAATAATGATTATGATAATAACAAAAAATTAAAATAATAAAAATGTAAAAAAAAAATGGAGGACTGATGTCAAGCAAAGTACTAATAATTTTAATATCATTAATAATTCAAGCCGATCTAGGTTAGCAGAACAGAGGTCTTAATCGGAAATCAAAAAATAGAAAAGAAAAAGAAACGACCTTTCAGACAGTGTGTGCTAATTTTCCCACCATTAAAATAATACCACTAAAATGTGTTAATAAAACACAACACCGGGTAAGCCTAAAAGTGTGTTTAAAAAAAACAAAAACAAAATCAGCCTCGTTTTCAGAACGAACGAAAATAGTTATGGATTATGACTATACCAGTCGTGACTATTAAAACTAGAGCTCGTGCTCCAAATTCAAAGCGCCTTTCAAATGTATTCTTGAAATTAGAAACAATCCAAACGACAACAATACTGAGGAAGGTCCGGGAACAGTAAAAGAAACATGATATCACTTTATACCTAGATACGGCGAGTGTAACATCTTGTGACACGATAATTGCGACATCTGCATAGAAAGGGATAATATGTGATTTATTTCCCAGAATCAATGTGATATTTATCCCAGTCTGTTTCGTGTTTTATGACCAGCAATAAAGTCTTCAAAAGAAGCCACCCCAACTTCTTTGGTGTGTATCCTACGGCCACATTTATATCCTACATTATCTAATCGTTGTAGAGTAGTTTTCACAATGGAGGTTTGTATTTCACTGAGTCGGTCCTAAAAAGGTTCGACGTAAAAAAAAACGTTAGGAACTTGAAATAATAGTTAATGACGCAACAATCTAGTTGTGGTGGTTGATGCTTTAATGTCCGACATCGACTGACTCACCAACTCACTGAGCGATATTCAGTCTCCCCCACACGAGTGCATCATGTAGCACAAAGCCGGTTTAACGTGCGATCTCCGAGCCCGTAGGATCGGCCAAAAATATGCGCATTGAACCCGTATAAACCCGTATAAACGGGTTCAGGGTCTTACCTCCCCGAAAGAGGGAATCTGCCCGGTTTTCGGCGTAGCCTCGTTCAGGGGCCCTTTCCTCCCGCCCTGAAGGCAGAGAGTTCAACCGATCAGCTGGTCGTCCGACTTCAGACTGAACTCAGACCAACTCAATGAGGGATATCAGTCACCCCCACACACGAGGGCATCATGGCACAAGGCCGGTTTAACGTGGGATCTCCGAGCACGTGGGTTCGGCCAAAAATATGCCCATTGAACCCGTATAAACAGGTTCAGGGGTCGGTTTATTCCCCCGAAAGAGACTCCGCCCTTCGGCGTAGCCTCGTTCGGGTTCCTCCCCGCCCGAAGGCAGAGAGTTCAACCGGTCAGCTGGTCGTCCGACTTCAGACTGAACTCAGACCAACTCAATGAGGATATCCAGTCACCCCCCCCCACACACACACGAGGGCATCATGTGGCACAAGGCCGGTTTAACGTGGGATCTCCGAGCACGTGGGTTCGGCCAAAAATATGCCCATTGAACCCGTATAAACGGGTTCAGGGTCGGTTTACCTCCCCGAAAGAGACTCCGCCCTTCGGCGTAGACTCGTTCGGGTTCCTCCCCGCCTGAAGGCAGAGAGTTCAACCGATCAGCCGGTCGTCCGACTTCAGACTGAACTCAGACCAACTCACTGAGCTCACTGGCGACTGCTACTACTTATTATATCTCGGAGAGTCTATTAACAATAGAATAGGTATGTTCCGGTATAACACTAATGTAAAAGGAAAAGCAAAAACGGAAGTATTACAAAATTTAAAATAAAAAAATATAATAAGAAATTTGACTAAAATTCATAATAAAATATATTTGAATCCTTTAAATAATAATATTCTGAATGTCTTGATATACAGAGGAAAACTTCGGGACAATTCCTTAATAATTTTGGATACAAATGTGATGGTAGAAAACACATTAAACAGAAACTGGTCGACAGAACACGCCCTAAAGTGTCACCCTTTCTTCTTTACTCCATCAGTAAACAACTAATCTCTCAATGCATACTCTCTGCATAATTAAACAACAGTGCAAGGGCCGGGTTCCGGGGATTTCGAACCTGTGGTATGACTTTCCTCATTGCTCTAAAGAAAGGTGGGGTCGGTGTAATATCAAGGCCATCGTGACAGTAGCCGCGGGTCCTGGGTGATTTTTGGACTGCCTCACATTAAAAACGACATTGTGTCGCATCCTTCTCTCGTGGAGAGATAGGTAAATAACATCAGTGTACGATCATAACACATGTTTTGTAATGGTTAACAAGCTTATCTCGCTAGATTAATTACGACTGAGCAGGAACTTCATTCCTTACAGGGGCCTCTTTATGTTGTAATTATGGGTAATCTTCGTCGCCAAACTGTTGTAACCTAGGGAAGGTTACTGAATAGAATCATCGCGCGAAGGTTTGTATTGAACGATAATACTTAGAACAAAAACAACGCGTATATGATTCGCCAGCGGCGCGTAGAAGGAGTAGTCAACTGCTACAAGGGGGTTAAGTAAATTCCACAATGAATCTCTAACTACAGACCAACATACACTATTTACTACTGTATTTATGGGAATTGAATGGGGACATACTCATTATCATCCGTACGTATGCTACAACACTTTATTTGCAGTTTTATGTTACATTTAAACTTGTTCTATGTACCGTGTCCCCTCAGGACTCAGGCGATCATTGTTTTCCACATATTTCTGTCCATTGCATCTCTTAATATATTTTGTGTTTTTGTTATTTCCGTCATCCATTTATTTAAGCTCATTAAGTATGTTATGTGCTGTTTTCCACTGTAATTCTTGCCATCAAACTGTCTTGTGAGTATCAGATTTTCCAAGCACTCCTTCCTCATTATGTGCCCTAGAATAAAAACATCTGGGAACAAGAAACAACAAACCAAGCGTTGAGGCTTTCCGGTAGCAGGCTTATCTTAGTAAAGGACAGCCAAGCACTCTTTCAATCCTGAGTGCTCATTGTCCATAGAGAATGCGTTGCCAGCCGCGCGTCGTTATATAGAAATGACAGAAGAAAGTCAGATTTCTTGATAGCTGAGAGGTAAAGCTGATCTGTTAGGCCAAGATATTTCAAGTGTCAGAGGTTGTCCCCGCAAGGGACACCGATCGGTTGAACTCTGCCTTCGGGCGGGGAGGAAACCGAACGAGGCTACGCCGAAGGGCGGAGTCTTTTTCAGGGAGGTAAACCGACCCTGAACCCGTTTATACGGGTTCAAAGGGCATATTTTTGGCCGAACCCACGGGCTCGGAGATCCCACGTTAAATCGGCCTTGTGCCACATGATGCCCTCGTGCGGGGGTGACTAAATACTGTTCCGTCTGAAGTCTGAATTTGGAGTTCCGTCTGAAGTCTGGAGTTCAGTCTGAAGTCTGGAGTGAAGTCCGTAAGGAGTCTGTCAGTCAGTCAGAATGAGCGAATCAGTCAGTCGAGTCATAGGCAGTCCGAAACAGAGTCGCGCTCAGACAATTACTACTAAACCTGATTGTTCGTACTAACACTTTCTACTTCTCTGTATATATTCCTGTTTGTGATATATCTGTGTTATTCCATATCCGTGTTCGAGTTCTTCTTTATTGGTTCTACCTTGGACTATCACCGTGGTACAAGGAACCGGACCATAACATTTCGTTTCATTGCGACCGTTCACTACGTTTTTGGTGCATAAAGACACGAAACGAAAAGAGTGAAGCAACTTCGAGTTTCACGAGTCCCTTCTGGGAAAAGTTGGAAGGGGCCCTCTTTGTATGTTTACAATTGGAACATAATCGTTTGTGCTAGTAGGTCAGGCTCCACGGTTGTTTTCAGGCCAATACACCAAAGTACCATTGTCCTCGTTTATTACCGAAAGACAAATCAGCCGTCTTTTCACGGGGGAGGTTTTTTGTAGTATTAAATAGCTCAGCATATATGGTCTTTATTAGCAACTTTCATTGTCGCCAGTGGGAAAATTTTGTTGTCTACTTATTAGCTACGGGGAGAGTGTGTAATGAGTGAGAGAAACACACCAATCCTGGCATTTACAGAACTATGTATTACGAGGTGGAAATTATTACTGAAGAAAATCGAAGAGATAAACTTCTTTTTTTTATCAGGAAATCTTGCGTACACGTGTTACTGGAAATATATCTTATTTCTGAAATGTGGTATATTTGATAGTGTCAGTTGGCAATAGCAATTACTGCAAAAATAAAAACAGGAAAAAGATGAATAATGCGGTAATGAATCTCAGTGGTACGTGAATTGATGAATCAGCTGTTGGGCTCATTTTTAATTTGGAAATTATTTATCTCTAATTTGCAACATATACTTCTCTAGTTTATACACACAACGTTACAAAAATTTTAGCAAGCACAAAAAAAAGGAAAACATTGTCAGATTGTGGATTTCACAGTTCTAAGAAAAAGAAAAAAGTCGGTCAAATAACAAACTCTAGCAAGAGAAGACCAAAAAATATACTAAATGCAAGAATTATGACTGTTGTTGCTTTAATGCGAAGAACGCTAACAAAACAAGCCATCAAAAAGTACTTATATACTGTAAGTATATACATTCTTTTATAAGTCTATAGGAGGCACGATGAATTAATGGGTATCGTCTCGGACTGAGGAATCGGAGAGCCGAGTTCGAATTCCAGTCAAAATCCATTACATTTACTTACTTGCTAATACCCTCGGAAAAAGTATGAATCTTCTATTTCTCCCTCCAGCTATGTGTAAATAGCAGGACAGACCGGGTTCTATACCTTGGATGACAGCTGATCTATCGCAGAAAGAAATATCAACCTACCTCGGGAAAAAAATCTACCTCGTCAGTCATGTATCGAAAGATACATGATCGCATAAGCGTGTATCACGCATGGCACATAACTGACTGATACTGTAAGTCCAAGGAAGAATCAAGACAGACAACAGCATTACTGAATATAGCCAGAACACTTCTTGATTACAGGAGGTTTAGTGTTAATAAAACTCCGCTATAATTCACCAGATAAAGCAACTCCTCAATTAACGACCAGACCCCGTTTAATGAATTGGTCGCTAAAAGCGCTGGTTGCTATGTGAGAAGTTACCTGGCCGCTATTTCAGGCATTTTACGCGTGTATTGGATTTTTGACAATCTACTTCAGATAACTGCAAGTAATTTCTTTTATTTACTTTTTATTTATTCATTTTATTTATTATGATTTATTTCGATGCTGATTGGGTAAAGAGTTTGATTTTAACTAGTTACCCCAAAATTGAAGCTTATGCCATACTTAATCGTTACAAATTGAAAATAGTCCAGCTTTAGGGAAAGCGACAGAGAAAGAGAGAGAGATTAGAGAAGTGAAAACGAGAGAGAGAGAGAGAGAGAGATTGGAGGAGAGACAGCAAGAAAGAGAGAGCGAGAGCGTGAGAGAGATTGTAGGAAAGGTAGCAAGAGAGATTGGAGGAGAGGCAGCGTGAGAGAGAGAAGAGGAAAAGGGACTGAGCGAATGAGAGTCAGATTAGAGGAGAGGCAGCAAGAGAAAGAGAGAAAGCGAGTGCGTGAGAGATTGTAGGAAAGGCTGCAAGAGAGAATGAGCGAGAGAATGAGATTGAGGAGAGGCAGAGTGAGAAAGAAAGAGAGAGATTGAGAGTGAGAGAAAGATTGGAAGAGAAGCAGCAAGGGAGAGAGAGAATGTGTCATTGGAGGAAAAGCAGCGTGAGAGAGAGAGAGGGAGTGAGAGAGAGTGAGAATGAGTGTGTGAGAGAGATTGAATGAGAGTCAGCAAGAGAGAAAGAGAGTGAGAGGGAGAGAGATTGTAGAAGAGGCAGCAAGAGAGAGTGAGCGAGAGAGTGAGAGTGAGAAAGCGATTAGAGAAGAGGCAGCGTGAGAGCGAGAGAGAGAGAGAGTGAGAGTGCGAATAAGAGTGAGAGAAATACTGAAGGAGGCAGCAAGACAGAGGTGCAGAGAGATTGGAGGATAGACAGCAAGTGTGTGTGTGTGTGTGTGTGTGTGTGTGTGTGTGTGTGTGTGTGTGTGTGAGAGAGAGAGAGAGAGAGAGAGATTTGTAGCCTTCAGGGAAAAAACTGCAGTGTTCGGGAGTGGAGATAACGGTAGTAATTGTCGGGTAAAGATTTCAAATCTAAAACCGGAATTGCAAAATAAAAAATAAAAGACCTTTTGTGCAAACAAAAATCCCGTGCTAAAAATTTTGAATCCTCCCAATTTTGATTGGTTTTCTTTTGTTGTTTACATTGTTTTTATTTGTTGAGTTGAGATTCATCAATCCCGTCCTCTTTTCCTCAACGACGCATTTACGCCATTTTTAATGTCACTTTCCCACAGACCACATTCTTCTTTCTGGTCAAGTTTCAAATTTCTTTCTCTTTTTCTTTTTCTTTTTTCCTTTTATCAAGATTCTTTTTCCTTTTCTTTCTGTCTTCGTTTCTTTCTTCTTTGATATTAATTGTTACTTTCTTTTCAATTATGCATTTTGTGTTTATCAAATTTGTTTTTTCTTTCGTTTTTTTCTTCCTTTCTCATTTGCTTCTTAATTTATTTATTAGTTTCTTTATTTCCCTTCAATACATTCATTTGCTTTCTTTCTTTCATATTTGCTTTTTTTCTTTTTAATACATTCTTTCTTTCTTTGTTTCACTTTCTTTCGATTATCTCTATTCTTTCTTAGTTCCATCATTTACATTTTTCTTTCTTTCTTTCTTTCTTTCTTTCTTTCTTTCCCTATGCTGTATTCTTTCGTATTTTCTTTATGCACATTTTCATACTTTATCTCATCTATAAACGTTTGTTTGTTTGTTTGTTTCTTTCTTTCTTGGTTGCTTCATTCTCTCTTTCTTTCCCTATTCTATATTAACATTTGCTTTTTCTGTACATTTTCTCCTTTTCGCTCACCAATAAACACATCCTCTCTTCCTCTTCTTCTTCTTCTTCCTTTCTTTCTTTCTCGGTTGCTTCATTCTCTCTTTCTTTCCCTATTCTTTCTTATTTTCTTTTTGTACCTTTTCATTCTTTTTCTCATCTATAAACATCATTTTTCCTTCCTTTCTTTCTTTCTTTCTTTCTTCATTCATTCTTTCTTCACAAAAATTCCTTCAGTTTTAGTAAACTGTAAGATTGTCGGTTGGATTCACATTTTCTTCTCTATGATCTTAATTCAGAGTTTTCCTTTCCCTCATCTGGTTGCCAATCAAGGCTAAAGTTTGCATAAAAGGAGAGGTGAACACAAACAGTAACAGCCTGAAATTGAACCCTGCTCACCATTCCCATTTTATATGCTATTAAACATTAGACGTGAACCACCATTTCCAATATGAGTGACACATTGACAGAAACTGATTTAAATGCATAGAAATGGATCTGTCTTAAAACTGCTTAAACCTGAAATAGAAAAAAAAATTCAAAAAAGGAAAAAGAGAGAAGGTAAACTCAAATGCGTGCGTCCAATTAAATTCATGTTAAATTGCGATCGCCATTTTGGACCACACAATAGATTCTTTATGCGCTCATTTTGGCCGGCAAATATGAGGCGATAGCAAATAAAGTGATAAAGCGTTTCATCATTGGGCAAATAGACAAATCAATCGGCAAACACGCATGGGAGAGCAAACATTTTTGACTATCAATTGAATGCTTCTCTTTGTACGAAATGCAATGATGAACTCTTTTCCTACTCAGCATTCTGTCTGTTTTGAATAAAATTGCTCGTTTGAATGGAATCTTAGCATCTATCTATCTATCTATGTGGATTTCTTTGTAGTTTAGCATGTATATATATATATATATATATATATATATATATATATATATATATATATATATATGACAAAATGCGTAAATATAGGTAGATATACGTAGCGAATAATTGTATAGTAATTCACTACAGTGTATGAAAAACAGTGATCAATGTAAAATATCACAGCTATTTAAATCGTAAATGTTGATTTGGGACAAAATTCAAATTCAAAATTAAACTAAAAATTATCTAAATATTTTAACAACGTTAATAATCCACCCCAACGTAAATTACCACGCGATAGCCAGAAAAATTATAAAACTATGTTATCCTAAAATAAAAATACCAGCAATTGAAAGCTGAGTCGGCATGAAACTCAGAGTTGTGAAATCAATATTAGGTATTATGCTTATATATATATATATATATATAGAACGATGTGTAAATTGTTGCCATTTTAGTTTTTTAATTTCGCGCATAAACGTTGTTTCATTTTTCTTTTTTTTGGCTACACATTATAGCAGCGTAAGTCGGGCACTGTCTGTGAGAAAAAGAGCAACATGACAGAATTCACTCCGCCAGAAATTTGGAAATGGCTTGCTGTACTGCTTGGCATTCGCACCGGAAACTCCAATACGAAGATTCCCGAGTGTTTTGCTGTCAATCTGAGGACAGTGCAGAGGATTCGGAAAGACTTGAATGAGTCTAATGGTGATTACGAAGGTATTTGGAGTGATCACTAGTGATGGCAACATTATGCTTCCATTCATCATCCCACAGGCCCTCAGGCTCCACACGTAGGCCTACGTTAAGTGCCTTGAGGTGGTAGTGCCTCCTTGGGTCAAGAGGGAGGCTGATGGAAGACAGTATGTCTGACAAAAGGACTCGGCCCCATATAACAAATGCAGAAGAAACCAGTCATCACTCAAATCATTTCTGCGATTCATCACACCTTATATCTACACACTTACTTCCACAGACTGCAACACGCTTTGTTATTATGTGTAGGGCGCAGTTGAGCGAGAGATCAACAAACACCAAAGATGAACTGAAGGCAAGGATTATGAGAGTATTCATCAACTTTAACAAAATGATCGTCCAGATGAGATGTATGACATTCCGAAGTCGTCTGAAGGCCATTGTTGAAGTCAATGGCGATTTTATTGAGTAAATTTGTTCTTTAGTACTTCAAGATATTTTTGTATAATTTTGGTAAATATGACTGTTAAAATGAGATGCCAGTGTTATTGTCTTTTTTGCATAATATTGGAGGCAATTTCTTCAGAGCAACATATATATATATATATATATA
>CAHIKZ030005612.1:102500-125000 GCA_903632075.3 Acanthosepion pharaonis
CTGAGGAAAACATCGATCGTTTAAATCGAGTACCGCCTTGATATATTTCGCACAACTAATGGTGCCTATATAGAGTTGTATAAAAAAAAAAAAAAAAAAAAAACAAACTTCAATATCTACTCCTCATTTTGTAACAATTTCTGTATATTTGTCTGTTCATTTGCTTTTGTAATAATTTTTTTTAAAGAGACTTTATGGAGACTGTATATAATTCTTTATTAACTCTCGAATGACCTGAAGACTGTGTTTAAGCATGAGACTCTCGCCGTATGTATGTAAGCAATTCAATATAAATACAAGGAATAACATGTAGTAAGTTTAATTTTAACAGATCCCCAAATGGGGCTTATGACAGATAATGTGTTAATGAAGAGCAATGCGTTTATAGAATTCGCCCATCTCTCAACAGTGCTCAACCGAAAGATTTTCGAGAGCGTTATATATATATATATATATATATATATATATATATATATATATATAATATTAGTGGTTTAATTTAATTTAGGTCAGCGATGAATTATGCATCGAAAAATAATTCATATTTATCTGTATCTCACTCATTTAAACCGTCATCTAACTCCTCTCTTTAAAACTTCTCTCTGTTAAATTTTAATCCCCACCTTCACTTTTAGGCCTTCCTCTTCTTCTTTCGTCTGTTACCCCTCTCTAAAGCTTTCATTTACTTCTCCCATTCGTCCCCCACTCTCATACATACACTCTCACTAAATTTTATTTTTTATTCCCGGAGTTATTTTTTCCGATCTCTTTTTGAATTTATAGGTCTGATGAATTGGATCGTAATTACGATTCCAATGTAATAAATTATGACCACGGAATATTAGTGTTTAAGCCTTTTTATTATATATATATATATATATATTGTTGTGGTAGGATCCACCTAATTTGCATAGTGGAGTACCGACCATATAAATATGGTTGGTACCGGGAAGAGAAGAGGAGGAATCAAGAGATTCAACCAGAGACTCTGCCCGACTGCGACTCAGTCAACCCATTCTCCAGGAACGGTCTTCCCAAGAATATACAAAAGACTATATGTAAATATTGTGTACACTTTATTTATTTTGTTCTAAGTACATTTTGTGTTGTATTATTATTCCATGCATTAGTCAAGTTTCAACAATATATATATATATATATATATATATATATATATATATATATATATATACGTAGAGAGAGAGAGAGAGAGACAATCTATGCTTATTCATAGAATGTATTTGGAGGATGTATCAACTATGTATCTTTCATCAGCGGTCTGAGTTCGTGTTCTCATACAGGGTTTTCCAATGCCGATTTTCGAAGTAAGCAAATTCTCTTCATCTAGAAACGCTACATAATCTTTCAATGTCTATTTTCCAATTTAAAATGATGACGAATAAACTGACATGGCACAGTATTCGACTAAATTTAACTCTGTTGCAAGCACAAAAAAGCAATCTATGGAAAGTCATTACCTACTTCCTGAAGAGAGACGAAAGCGTCTTTGAGTTGTTTTTTTTTCTCTTGACTGCCGTACTTTCAATCAATCAGTCTTGACTGAAGCAATGTAAGTCATTATTCGAATGAAGCCAGTTTGATCATCCTAAAGCCGTAACTGATCGACTTTGATTCGAGCCGTTCGCAGTATTAATCCCGCGAAGAAAGGTCAGTGCGCTGATCAGTCTTTTCTTGTTCGTCCCTTGTTCAATTACGAAACAATCAATCGCACCCGGCTTTCAGGATAACTCCCGGTTGATCAGATGCAAACGAATCAATCGAGGAACAAAAACGAACATGTTTATTCCTTTATGAAGATGACTGATAAAAAGGAGATGGCAGAAAAAAAAGGCGGTGGCGAAGAAAATAATGGCGGACTAATGCGTAGAGTAATGCTGGAGGGAAATAGAATCAACAAGTGAAACGTAAATGTTTTTATCATTTAACCCCAAGAAAAGCAATAAAGCCTCTAAGACACAAGCATTTACCGAGCGTGAAAGAATAAGAAAAGAAAAAAAAACTAAGGAGAAATAGCAATAAAAGAACTGGAATCAAGAAGATAAAAGATAACCACTGACGTTGCATTTAAATTTTTGTAGATCAAAGTTTGCTGGAAAACAAGAAGCCGGAAGATAGTCTCATAAGCAAGAAATACGATAGAAGGAACTGTTAGCATAGAACTTACGGTTACATCTAGCCAATTCAACTACAAATCGATGAGAAATTGCCGCTAATCTAGTACTGTGCTTAAATTCATAAAGTCTAGGGACCATAGAGGTAAGTTTGCATAATGATAGAAAATGTGGCAAAAGGCCAAAAGGTGGAATGAGGAAAAGGACGGCCTTTATCTGTCTTAACATGTCAACGTTTCTAAAAATGTTATTTTCTTTCGTTCTCAATTGTTCACTCACACACTCTCTCATACATAACCACATACATAAACAATGATTAAGTACAGGGTTCGTTGAATTTTGTAAACTTTCGGGGAACTAACGTTGTCACAATTTTAAACCATTAGCAATTCTCACCAAGGGAGATCATACGTGTAAATATCTTTTGCTTTTGAAACAGGTTTCCTTGTGATTCTAAAGAAGTTGTTCATGAGAACTTTTTTTCTCTATAGGAGAATGAAAATGAAAATCACAATGTTATCAATGATAATATTGTACCAAGAGTTCAATTTTTAATTATAAAAAATATTCTCAAAAATTAAAATTTTCCTATCATTTCTTACGCATATAGTCTTCATTTTATATATAGTCTTTCATTTCTTACGCATATGGTCTTCTGTAGTGAAAATAGCTGAGGTACCTATAACGAAAAATTAGCTTGAATCTTTTTATTAGTCCGGTCCACCTTCTGGTGAGCCCTAGATCATGTGGCCTACTGCTCGAAAAAAGATTGCTCATATCTGGACTATATAAATTCCCAAACAATAAAGATAGATTAACTCTCGGTGTACGAGATAAACGAGTAACGTTGGCTGATAAACTACAAAATCACCCTTCGTAACAATTATTTTTTTTATTTTATTTTATTTTTTTTTAAGCATTTCACCCCAAGCAAAGCGGGAGACCACTATCATGTAAGGGGTTACAGAGAGTTGGAATGAGAGCAAAGAGAAGTGTTAGAGGAAAGGCTGAAGAGAAGAATACGGGATAGATCAAGGCATCTAGAAACGTCGATTGACATTACATTTGAATAGTTGGAGATTATAGCTATCAGGGAAACAAGAAATGGGGAGAGAGTTCCACAGGCAAGAAGTGCGAGACATGAAGCTATTGGAGGAGAAGAGTCGGCTACTTTACATTTTCGACAGTGAAAGGGTAAGAGCGAAATGCCAGTCTAGTTGAACGCTTAAATTCATGAAGTCTGAGAACCATCGAAAGCAGCACATCGGAGCAGTTACTGTGAAAGTATTTATAAAAAAGACGGAGGGAGGCGACGTCAGGTCTGTGAGAGAGCGACTGCAGACGAGATGCCAGATCTGGGCCTATTACGTTGCATATCCGTCTTTGGATTATATCAAGGACCTTGAGACAAACAGAAGCGGCGTTAGACCATATATGGCAGCAATACTCCATGCAAGGGCGAATGGTTGATTTGTAGATTTGAAATGATTTCCTGGCACGCCACAGGGAGACAATACATTTATTTGTCTCATTTTATCAAAAGTACGATATTTAAATCTTTGCATGAGATATATTAAGGTAAGTGTTTCTTTCTTACCTTTTTTTTCTGGTGGCTTTGTACAAAAAAAGAATGAAAACCGTTTATTAGCTATAAAATATGTCCAGGTTCACGCCCAGTATTTTTCCTATTTGACAACGATTGACCTAAAGCTAGGTTTGAATTATAGACGAGATATATGAACAAATCAGGTTTCCCCGTAAAAAGGCGGGGCTCGCATTATACATGAAGTAAATACGTGTATATACGGCATGTCAGTTTTCTGTAGCAGTTGCCTATCACTTTTATCTCACTTCCATTTTAATCTCTGATTTACTGCTTTTCAGAGCAGACTATCACCTGTATATATATATATATATATATATATATATATATATATATATATATATATATATATTAATGATTTAAATGTTTTTTTTTACAGTTTAATTTTGTTTCAAAAATGGAAGCTAAAAGCCACGAATTTAAATTCGTGGCTTAAATTCGTGGCTTTTAGCTTCCATTTTTGAAACATGGTTAGAACTGTGTAGCGAAAAAAAAACATATTTTAAATCAATTAATTTATAATATTAATGCTCTGTAAATTTACATTGGGCACTATTTTGTAAAAATAAAAATATCTATAAGAACACCGGATTATATATCTTGCTGTTCTTTCTTTTTATTTATATACATTATATATATATATATATATATATACCATCTAAAGCATACGGTTATACACGGAAACACACATACTGACATACACGCAAACATTAAGCGGAATACAGTCACATGTACACATGTCGACTCACACACGAATAAACATGCACTTGCATATACGCACATAATGGAACTTTAGCAATAGACGTGCATACAAATATTAATTTTCAGGTTTTTCAGCTACAAGGTAGATCATTTTATTGATAAAGTCTGTGACTCATGGTAAAACTATTCTTTTGGCGCTAGAATAAACAAAATTATATTTTTAATATAGTTTATCGTAATTGCGTTTCGTGATACGTCGACACCATGATTCTCTCCCTTTGCTTCCGGCAATGACATTAAAATAAAAAAAAGGCTGTTGCGTCTTGGTAAAGTCACGCGAAACTACTGTTATTAATATTGACACAATTTTTAATTCAACCACTACTACGACGATGATTATGAAACAAATAAGGAAAAAATTATATATATATATAATTTTCCGTTAATATATATATATATATATATATATATATATATATATATACACACACACACACACATATATATATAACTACATTAGGATTCAAGATACCTACTGAATAGCCTTTAGAATCATTGCTACCGTAATTCACAATTGACCAGCATATACTTATAGTCGAGCCAAAACACTATACATTTGGCCTGAAGATTGTATTTAAGCATGAAACAGATTATCGACTGCTTCCTGTTGACCTCAGTGTTCACCTTTATATTTGTATTCGCTCTGATATTGAGCACTTTTACCCATTCGTTGCATGGTCTCAGTTTGTTGGTGACGTCCAAAAGGGAGAAATTTGTAAAAGTCATTCCCGACTGTTGCATGGTCTCAGATAGTTGGTGCGTTCCAAAAGAAGAGACTTGTAAATTTTCCTCCCACCAACACCGTTGCAATGTTGTTGGTGAGGTCCGAAAAGAAAGAGAATTGTAATGCTCTTTCCCGCAAATTGCATGGATTCAGCTTGTTTGTGAGATCCAAATGCAAGAGATTGTAAACACCTCTCTGCGGCTGCTCGGTCTCACGTTGACGGCTGACCTGAGATGGAACAAATACATTGAGTCAATTGCTTCGTCCACCGCAAGGAAAGTTGGCTCCCTGTGCCGCGCCAAGAAATGTTTCTCCCCGGAATCGAACCTCCTGATCTACAAATCAACAATTCGCCCTTGCATGGAGTATTGCTGCCATATATGGTCTGGAGCTCCTTCTGTTTGCCTCGGGGTTCTTGATAGGCTCGAGAGGCGGATATGCAATATAATTGGCCCTGTTCTAGCATCTCGTCTACAGTCACTTTCTCACAGACGCGCCGTCGCTTCTCTCTGTCTGTTTTACAAATACTTTCATGGCAATTGCTCCGAGGAGCTGCATTCGCTGGTTCCCAGACTTCATGAGTTCAAGCGCCCTACGAGGCTGGCATCCCGCTCTCACCCTCTCACTGTCGAAACTCCTAAATGTAGCCGTCTCTTCTACTCCAATAGCTTCATGTCTCGCACCTCTCGTCTGTGGAACTCCCTTCCCTTCTCCTGTTTCCCTGAGAGCTATAATCTACAGCTATTCAAATGTAATGTCAATCGATATCTCCAGTTGCCTTGCTCTATCCACTACCCTTCTCCTCATCCTTTCTTCTATCACTCCTATCTGATCTTGCTCCAAATTTTCTGTAACCCCTTGCGTCCTAGTGGCTTCCCGCCTTGCTTGGGGTGAAACGCTTAAAAAAAAAAAAAAAAAAAAGGTCTACCCCACCCCGTTGCATGGTCCCAGGTTGTTGGTGAGGTCCAAAACGAAGAGACTTGTAAAGCTCTTTCCCGTCTGTTGCATGATCTCATATTGTTGGTTAACTCCAAAAGGAAGAAACTTGTAAAGGTCTCACCAACCCCTGTTGCATGATCTCAAATTGTTGGTGAGGTCCAAAAGGAAGAAATTTGTAAAGGTCTTCCCTCCTGTTGTATGGGCTCAGATTGTTGGTGGGGTCTAAAAGGAAGGGACTTGGAAAGGTCTTTCGCACCACTCAACGAAATGTCAAAAATAAGTTTTAAATTCTTCAAAAATCTCGGTGTCTGAATCAGTTTTATATAGAAAATTGAATGTAGAATAGCCTGAATTAGAGATAGTTTTGTCTAACACAGTAAGTTGTTACAAATCCCAAACATTAAGCTAAGAATGCAAGTCATTATCACAAACAACCTCGTCAGGTCTTGACTCTCATACAGGCGTCATGCATCCAACGGTCCTTTGAACAAGAGTAGATATGGTAGATAATGCTCTGCTTTTGGGCTACTCACGTTCTAAAGACCGGGAGGAGTGTATACCGGGCGATAGGCGACTCTATATGCCCCTATAGAGTTGTTACATTTCTTAACTTCAAGCATTATTTCTTTTTACGGTATGATTAAACTATGAATAAGGATAAGTTTATATGTGTATCACTTTCCATAGGGTGCACAGATACTACATTTTGATCCCAAGAAAAGATTGCTGGAAATCGACACTTAGATTCGAGACGAAGAAGACAGGTCCTAGACTGAACCTTGTATTTATTCAACACATCATCAGTTTATTTATATATATATATATATATATATATATATATATATATATATATATATGTGTGTGTGTGTGTGTGAAAAGTGTATATAAATATGAATAAAATATATATGTATAATTATTTATATATTATATGCATGGTACTTATTAGAAAGCGCTCAATATCAGAGATAGAGCTAACATATAACAAACTCGCATCTATCCAACCAAATATATATATATATATATATATATATGTGTGTGTGTGTGTGTGTATGTATGTATGTATATCACCACCCTCGTCTACTCGCAAAAGGCAATCCTTGTTGCAGACACTTATTCAGGCACATTTAAGTTTTGTTAAATACCTAGTGTTCAACTGTGGTTTATACTGTTAGTATGCAAATCGAACTTATTCATAGTTTCTATGAAGCAGCGTATAATGTATCATAATTAGCAATTTGAACAACGCCAGTACGCTCAAAGCCTCGGTCACGCTGACTAGTGACTCTTCGCAATTGTTGCGCGCTGGCATCGCCTCTCCAGATCTTTCTGAGAAATCTTCTTGACAAATCGAAACCAGGAATAATGATCAGGAAGTGAACATTGCAAACTCTCGATTACGGATCAACACGCAAACGTTTGGGTATAGAAAGGAATTTCTCACTTTGTTGCGAACGATATCACACTCGCGTCAAAATGTGCCAAATTATTTCCGAAATTTTAAAGGAATAATCCTGCTTTATAATCGATTTTTATTTGCTAATCTAATTCTTTGATATTTAAATCATGCCAAATGATTCTTATTAGAGAATCTATCCAGTTGAGGAATCCTTTATTTGAACTCTTTATTAGTTTTCGAGATAGCTTTAATAAGCTAGAACAGTGGGTTTTAAACCTTTCCAAGATTTTATTACACTGGTTTTCCGTGTTTCAAGGTGCTAGACACGCTCCTTGTGTGAATGGTAGAAGTAAAACAAAACGCGTCTTAAAGACGAGAAATATTCAATGCGATGGATTTCATTTTGATTATTACATTATCGGAAAATTCTTCGGATTTATTCTTTCTCTTTTTGATGGGCTTTAATCTGATCCAAAAATACATTTCTTGAACAGATCTGCATTTGTATAAGAGAAAAAAATGTCTGAAATATCGTATAGAATTTAATATCTTACCATTTATATTTCCAATTCTGTTTTGGGCTAAATATAGAATCAGTCCACTTCTCTCTTGTATGCCAGTAGATTGCAAGCATTCAAATGCCAAGAAATTTGATTATTGACTTGGACATTTAAATAGGAAATAAAAAAAAGAAAAAAAGACGTTACTGATAAGCATTAAAAAAAAAAATAATAATATAATTTAAGAGTCGTTACATGTGTCTCGTCCTCCTAATTCGCTTGATACAAGATATTCGAAATTTTCTTTGCCTAAATATTGGAGATAATAAACTCGGTATAAATAAAAAAAACATAAAAGGCATACAACTTACTTTAATTATTTGTTAATAATATCTTTGTATAAACGTTTTTGTGTCACTGGTAAACAATTTAAACACTACAGCGTTTCTCTGCGTTTTCTTCGTCTCGGGTTTTTCACTGACCTGAGGTGGAACATGTTAGACATTTTGACGGTCGTCTTCGAGTATAGAATCCAGAGGTTAGCAGTGAATATTTCGGAGACAGTAGGAAAGCGTAGTTCAGGTTAGCAGTGAATATCGCAGCAAAGTAGCAGAGCGAAGTTCTTCCTTCTGTCATCTTCGCCTGACAAGTTGGCACTGGTCATTCGGGTAGGGTAAACAAAAATGGCCTCCTTTATACACGACGGATACAATGTTCTGCGGCTTCTGATTGGTTAATCTTCTATTGGTAGACTATAAAGGGAATTAAGTCATTTTGACCAACTAACTAGTTACACCTATATATATATACACAAAAAACTGTAACAGAACAACTACATTGAATAAATAGCTTCATCTACCACAAGGAAAGTTGGTTCTCTGTGTCGTGCCAGAAGGTTTTTCTCTGACTTTTCTACAAATATTTTCATGGCAAGTGGTCTGACGAGCTATTTTCACTGGTGCCTCACTTGCATGAATTTAAGCTTGCTACTAGTTTGGCGTCTCGGTTCCAACCTTTCACTGTCGAAACAGTTAAATGAAGCAGTCTCTTCTACTCCAACAGCTTCTTATCTGGAACTTCCCGACAGTGAAACTCCCTTCCTTTACTCGCTTCCCTGATAATTATAATATTCAGATATTCAAATGTAATGTCAATCGACATCTTCTTATGCCTTGATCTTGATCCCCGTCCTTCTCTTTATTCTTACTTTCAGTCTCTGTAACCCCTTGCGTGGTAGTGGCGCTCCCGTCTTGCCTATGGTGAAATGCTTTAAAAATGTCTTTATTCTTCAAATTAATTTGTATAAAATAAAATGGTTGAATTCATCGCTACAAAGATTGTGATATCGCGTTTCAGTTGTCCAACACATGCCTTGAGTGAATTACTGCAACTGAATGAGGTATAAATGCATCCACAGCAGTTGTAAGCATTTTCATCATACCGTTATACTTTATAAGAATATGCTTTCCAAAAGCTAAGCCGAGTATTAAGAAACAGAAAAAAAAAAAACGGTTATAATCAAAGAAAAGATTACTAAACTGTTATGCAATATCTTCTGCTTCTATATGACCTTGAATGCTGGACAATTTTCTCATCGATAAGGAGGGGACTTGAAACAAGAGAAATGTGGTTCTACAGATGGATGCTGAGGATACCATGAACCGAACATGTGAGCAATGATAAAACTTTTGAATAAATTGAAACAAAATATATCCTTATATTTAATATCGAGAAGAGACAATTGAAATTTTTAGGGCACAAATGAGGAAAGATTCCTCGGAAAATTCGATACTCACAGGAGAGATTAAAGGCAAGCGGGGATAGTAGAAAACAACGCATAAAATACAGAGTAAACTTGAGTAAATGGATGGTGTAATATGATTTAGAAGAGATAACAAGAAGATACAATTTATTAAGAGCTAAAAAGGACGAGAAATTGTGGAAAGTTATGATCGATAACGTCTTGAAGGTATAGAATAGAAAGAAGTTTAAGAATATTTTGATTTTAGGCAAAGAAACAGGGAAAAGAATTTTAAAAAATTGAACATGATTTGGATGAGATTCGCTTGAAATGAAATCGTGTTTTTTTCCGTAAATGGATTTAAGGCTTGGATTTTTACAATCACAATGTTTTAAATGTTATTTTTTTTTTATTTGAAAATTTCTATTAATCACTTTGGTAAGAAAAAAGTAACACAAAAAAAAAAAAAACAACCCAAGATCACATACATTTTACATAAATAATTGTCTTCGTAATGTGTGAGCTGTACCTTACGAAGAGTTTTACATATGTGTCATCTTAGATTTATTATTATTATTATTCACCTTTACTTTTTGTGGTACGTGATGTCTCAAAGTCTCGAACAGTGATTTCACGGAGAGAAATCTACTAAAGATCTGAGAATCTAAGTAAACTTATTTTTTTTTTTTTTTTTTTTACAAATCGTTCATTTTCCGACTACAAAGAATTTGATCGATATATTTGTTTGCTCCTTTTGGGATCATGCCCAACGCCCCCACCCCCCAAAAAAACAACAGGCAATAATAGTGTTGTTCTGAGTTGCTACATTCAACTGATTTCTTGTATTTACATACTTTCTCAAACGATTTCAAAGATGTCTTTTGTCGGCTGGGCTTCAACATTTATCAGATGTGGTTCCAAAATGATTTTGACATTTTGTTATTATTACTAATTTTATGATTTTCATCCTAACATTTTGTCAATAATCTTTTCTTTACATTTATTAGTTTATTACTAATTACCCTTCATCTTATTACTGTTGTTTCTATTTTGAACTTACTGTGGATCCATTCACAGTTCAGTCTTATATTGCTTACATATTACATATTACAGATAGATAGATAGATAGATAGATACACAGACTGACAGATATAGGCAGACTGAGACAGATAGATAGATGTTAAGTACTAATAGAAAAACAATGAGACAGAAACCAACTGAACAAATAAATATATATATATGAACTGGATAGACATGAATAGAAAAAATAAATAATATGGATATAAACATAGAATCATCCATGTACGCTGATCAAAAACCCAAATCCTCGGCGCACAATAATTCACACTAATTCGACTGGATAGTTCCACTCAAGAGTCATTCAATAATCACTGCAGTCAGTAGCCTGACACCGCTATTTATACACCTGGCGGAAAAACATACATAAATGCAGAGTGACAGGTTCGAACCTCGGTGTTAGTAGTTACTCATTTTCTTCCTATATGACACTCCAAATAACCTTACATTCGAAAAATATTTTCTGAATCTAAATAACCTGAAAAAGGTTGATAAACCGTAAAAAGCAACAAATCAATCAACTCACACAATAGAAGCTTAATATATTTCTAAAGAAATAATATGACACGGAATTTAAGTGTGCAACTTACAAAAAGTAACAACAGAAATTGCCTAAGATCTTATAGCTTCAAACAGCGACATATACACTTTGGTAGGCAGAAAATTCTATTTATATATCAGATTCAGATGCAAAGGCATGCAGAGTATGCCACAAATATGCCAGGTTTACAAAGAATACGAGAGGGGAAAAAATCAAGTAGAAACATTTTGATGCGCTTTTGTGTTAGTAAGAATGACACAGTTATTATCCAAGTCGGTGGCTTTCAGGAGTCAGGCGAGATGTTGTGGGAAGAGAGATGAGGAAAGAGGGTCGGGAAAAATAGGGGTGGGGGGTTATGGAATGGCGCGTCGGATGAAACATTAAACAGTTTCTGTTATATGAGAAGAGAAGATGAGACAAAATACGGTGATGTGAACAGACCGAGATCAATGGAGAGTTTGATATGAACATAGATAGATAGATAGATATGAACAGAGATCGATGGACATATATGAACATAAATAGATAGATAGATAGATATGAACAGAGATCGATGGACATATATGAACAGAGATCGATAGATAGATAGATAGATAGATATGAACAGAGATCGATGGACATATATGAACATAGATAGATAGATAGATATGAACAGAGATTGATAGACAGACATGAACAGCGATAGATAGATAGATAGATAAAAACGGACATAGATATGAACATATGGCGTGTATGTGTATATATATATATATATATATATATAGAGAGAGAGAGAGAGAGAGAGAGAGAGAGGAGAGAGAGGGGGAGAGAGAGAGAGGAGAGAGGAGAGAGGGAGAGAGAGAGAGAGAGGGGATTTTCTAAGCGTATTATGGCACATTGAGTGAGGATCGAAATCACCTTGTATAGTTGATCTAGAGAGACAGCAATGATAAACATTATACCACGTAGATGTGCTCCCAAATGAGTTTCGAGATTAGATGTAGCACAATTTCAGTATGGACCGAAATCTTTATTCAGTGGTAATTCCTCTATTGATACAACCATTCTAACCATTACACCATTTGATATGCCCAAGTTAGATAGATATGAACAGAGATATCTATCTATCTATCTATCTGTTCATATCTATCTATCGATCTATCTAAATAGATAGATAAACAGAACCACATAGATAGATAGATAGATAGATAGATAGATAGATAGATCGATAGATAGATATAACGTTCCTACCATGAAAACCAGAAATTAAAAAAATAAACTACCGTATTCAATAGTATGTTTAACATTTGTGCCTGATAAATTGGGTAATCATGAAACTTTGAATTTCATTTATGGATACACGTACGCAGACGCACACACGCGCGTGCACACACACACACACACACATATATATATATATATATCTGTAATTCAAATATAGTTTGCCATATTTATGGGTAAAATTGCTCAATAAAACAAATAGAGCGCATGTAAAGGTAATTATTTTATGAATGGGAACGCTGAAGTCAACACTGAGATATTGACTTCAGCTTGTCTGCTTCATGCTTGAACGCAATCTTCATGGCCTGAAGATGGCATTCAGATATGAAACAGGCGGTCGAAGCTCGATGTTGACCTCAGTGTTCACACACATACACACACCCACCCACACAAATGTGTGTGTGTATATATATATATATATATATATATATATATATATATATTTTCTATGGAAGAAATGGATTTTTTTTATTAATCCGACAGACTTCATCGTTTAAAATCCTGCCAGAATATCTATATAATATGTCGTTAAGTCAAAATGAATATATATATCATTTAATAAATAAACGGAGCTTCTACTCAAATATGGGTATCCAATAAATGAAACTTTTAAGTGGGGCACATTGATGTGGTGTAATGGTTGGCAACCTTGTTTTATTGAACAATTATGGCTCAGTAATGATTTCGATCATCACTGAGTGCCCCATATTTTAGACCTTTGCCACATTTAACTACGCTTAGAAAATCACTATATATATATATATATACCTACGTTTGTAGTGCAACTCAGAGTTTCATGGTTACCCAAGTCATCAGGCACAAATAGTATATATATATATATATATATATATATATATATATATATATATATATATATATATACATACGCACATACATGTGTGCGTGTGTGGGTGGGTGTAAAGTGAGAATATAGGATTCAATATAGCAAGGAAACTCAATTTCACACCTCGAGTGATCTTTAAATTACTTGTCCCTTTTCCTTTCCCAAAATCTATATATAGGCCACTGTGACATTAAGGGTTGTGGGAGAAGGAAGGAACATCTTGTCCCCGTCAATTTTTTTTTTTTTTGTGTAAGGCTAATTCTTTAAGTTATGAATGTTCTTTAAAATCCTGACTTTTAATTCTCTTATTTATTTCACATATTTCTTTGTTTATTTTGTCATTATATTTTATTTGATTTAGGCCATGAGTTTTTATTCAGTTATTTTGAATATTGTTGTGGCTGGTGGTAGCGTTGTAGGAAGTTCTTTTTTTGTTTTCTCTATTCAGAAAGCAGCTCGGATCTTTTGTTCATATATAAACAAATCTTTCGCTATTATATCTATCAACATGCGCGCTCACACTCACGCATGCGAACATGTATCCAAACAAGATAGATTAAAAAGAACCAACAAGATCTACCTAAGTTTTTATTATATTCTTCCAATTTTCGGATAAGGTGTTGAGTATTTTGCTCGAAGTTGTTGATAAATTGTCCGAAGTTTATATTCTGTTATTTTTGTTCAAATAATTATTTACTTTCGCAGTCATTATCAAGAACCAATGTGGTGTCTGTGTGGTAATTAGAATTCCTTTATCTGTATACTGGTATTTTTTGGGAAGCTGGACGTTTGAAATGGTCTAGAGTGACGTTATACGTAACGGTTATTTAGAACGAGGTCACACAAAAAGAAGTTGGTTTGTTTATTTTATTTATTAATAAATTATTTCTTTTTATACTAATATAATATGTACGTACATTAATTCGGATACACTTCAAGATGTCACCTGCTCTGGTGAATGACGTTTTATTTAATATGGACTATTTATTTTGTATAATAATAGCTTCTCGAGTTGTGAGTCTTACCTTGTATTGGGTGGTGTATATTATTTTGTTGTTAGCCATTATTATTTTTCTTATGCTGATAGTTATGACTGTGAAAGTCGAAAGTACTTGAACAAAAATAACAAAAATTTGATTACAAACTTGTGTGTATGAATACTATTGTGGCGAACGAATTTTTTTCTTCCTCCGTATGAGTGCGAATCCTCGTCGCCAAAGTTGTTGTGGACTTATTTCGCAGTGGAGGCTTGTATTTGTACTAAATCGGTCCTAAAATAGGTTCGATGTACAAAACGTTAGGAACTTGATATAATAGGTATTACGCAGAGTAATCTTGTGGTCGCTGACTACTTTCGTATTCGACTGTCGACTACTGTCGTCCAACATCGACTGACCCTCGTTTCTCTTACTACTCCTATTTATATTAGGTGGGAGAGTCTATTAACTATAGAATAGGTGTGTTTCACCATAACAAATACTTATTGCCGAAATATACCATATACATAATAATAATAATAATAGCTGGCCACTCGTATTCGAGGATACCCGTCTACTAAGGGGGGGGTCTAGCCAGTCCCTGTTGCAGACTCTCGCTCAGGCACATTTGTGTTTGTTCAAAACCCACAGAGCCAAGTTACAGTTTCTGGCAGAGAGCGTGTTATCTAAAATGATCAACACCAGAACGCTCAGACCCTCGGTCACGATGACAGCTATCGACGGCCCCAAGTGTTCCGTCTACCCATTTTCACTCAACCGGTGAACTCGTGGTTTATACCGTGGTAGGGTTTTCAGACACTTTCCAATGGTGCTGCACGCTCGGATTGTCCACTCTCCAGACCAATATCCAGACCTGGCAAATCCACCATGGTCAGAAAGCGAACGTTCTAAGCACTCGTCCACGCGGCCATACATACATACAAACAAACAACCCTAATATTGAGAAAAAAACTAATCGAAAAACCAGCAGGCAGTAATATAACACCTGCGTTAAAAAAAAGTCCTCGGAAAATGAAAATCCCATTTTATTTTTATTTTTTTTATTTTTATTTCTCGTTGCGTTAAAATCACAGACATATTCAAAGATTCTGACTTTAAAAATAAATCTTGTTATGCTTCCATTTGGCTAAAAGATCTAATATATAATATATTATTATCCTTATTATGAATATTATTATTTTTGTTTATATATATATATATATATATATATATATATATATATATATATATAGCTGGCCACTCGTATTCGACCGTAACTGTCTAATAGGGCGGGGCCTGCCATTCCTTTTCCTTGTTGCAGATGCTTGATCAGGCGCATTTGTGGTCTATACTGCAAATGAGCAGACCTTAGTTACAGTTTCTGGGAAGGAGCGTGTTATCTAGCGTGATCAACAATTTGAACAAGGCTAGCACGCTCAAGTCCTCGGCCACGATGACTCGTTATTTTGTGCTAGGACAGCTATTGACGGCTCCAAAGGTTACGTCTACCTAATTTCACTCACAATGTTTGGGTCAAGCCGTGGTATGGTTTTCAGGCACTTTCCAAAGGTGACCCCCCTTCAATACGATAACATCAGGAAGTCTCTTTACTGACAAATCGAACACAATGAGATTCGAACTCGAGTTTCATGGTCCGAATGCGAGCATTCTAACCACTCGGCTATATATATATATATATATATATATATATATATATATATATATATATATATATATATATATATATATATATATATATATATATATAACGATAAACGTGCAATCAATTTACAAATTCATGAATTATTCACACAAAAACTAATGCAAAGGTTAATGATTTAATTGGCGAGAAATCCATCATCGCAAACAATTCAAATAATATACAAAAACCTCCGAATCCGTTATGAATGAAATGATCCTTGTTTATATAAATTTCTGCCGTATTAGTTCTTATTTTTACTACAAGCTTTCGTCTGTTCCTACAGACATCTTCAGGTATAGAATAGATGTTGTTCTTGTTTTTTCTCTTAGTAATAAGAGGACAACGAAAATATATGTATTGTATATTATTTGAATTGTTTGCGATGATGGATTTCTCGCCAATTAAATCATTAACCTTTGCATTAGTTTTTGTGTGAATAATTCATGAATATATATATATATATATATATTACAAAGAAAACGTGATACTTTAAGTTTAAAATGAATATCTTTCTTAGTGATTTTATTTTAATTTTAAGTTAAAAGATTGAATTTAATATTTCCAATAAGCAAAATACTTTGCTGTCTTTAAAAATTAATTTAAATGAACTGGATTAAATCCTTGATTTTAGCCATTTTTAGACATGTATCAGTACAATGTAATTCTCTTTATTAAACCTTTTCTGAAACTTTACTTGAGGAATATTAACTGATTTAAAATTTCATAAATTGGATTTGAAACAAACATTAATTTCTTTTAGTTTTAATTATCACAGAAATGCATTTTTTAACACCGAGGTAGTGGTTTTGATTAGGTGTTGACAGCTCTATTGACAGATTGACAGCTGAAAGTTTTTGTATTTTTCTACGGGAGACATATCTATAAAAATTACTGCATTAATATAGCACTAACGTAGGAGGAACGGTGGAGTAAAGAATGGCACCTCGGAATCGGAGATCCGAGTTCGAATTCTAGTCAAGTCCATTATATTCATTTACGTGCTAATACTCTTCTTTTCCCATCAATTTGATTTGAAACAAATATTAATTACTTTTTGTTTAAAATATCAGAGAAATGCATTTTTAACACCTAGGTAGGTGTTTGGATAATGTGTTGACAGCTCTATTGAAAGATTGACAACTGAATGTTTATCAAGTATTTTTCTATGGGCAAACAGCAGTTCCATAGCCTTGGATGGTAACTGGATTACCGCAGAAAGAAGGTGGCAACCTACTGCGGGAAAAAATCTGCCTCGTCATTCATGTATCGAAAGATACTTGACTGATTAAGCGTGTATCACGCATGGCACATAACATACTGAATATAACGTGAACGCCTTTTTTTATATGATTTTAGCTATCCATTAATCTTTAGCATATATATATATATATATATATATATATATATATATATATATATATATATATATATAGTATGAAGATTGACAGAAAGTAGAAATGGAAGATTGGCCATGCTTTCTCATATTACTTTTTACCATTTTCTATCGCAGCAATTAAAGTATTCGAAAATTCCAACCTCACACAGCCAAATTCCTCACTGTTTCGTTTTTTCTTTCTTATTGTTTCTCGTAACTTTCTCGTTTTGACTGGTGCCTTTTTATAAGTAGATAATTAGAAAACAGACCTTGTCGAAATATCTAACACTATAACAACCTTCCCCCGTTATAATCCACTCTCTCTCTCTCTTTCTCTCTCTCTCTTTTTCTCTCTGTTTCTTTCTCTTCCGCCTACAATTCTCCTCACCCCACCAACGACCTGCCACTTTTATCAAAACAAACTCCCGTCTCCTTCACACTCCTCCACCCGTCGACCTCGATCCCGAGCATGTTCGACTCCATTCTACAGACTGCTTCTTCTCTCGTAGCGAGATAGACGACATAAGAAGGCTTTCCCTAAAAATTCCATCACGACCAGTGTTTGAATGTTGGAAGGGAGGGAGTTGAAGGAGTTGGGGGAGGGAGGGAGCTGGTTCGTAGACTTTTCGCGGTTCTTTGCTCTGGAAGTTCATTCCAGACATTCTTTATTGCTCTAGTCTCTTATTTTCCATTTGTACGCGCTTCTTGGGTTCTCTTCCGCCATTTTATTTCTTCTCCTCTCTCTCTCTTTAACTCTTCTCTCTATCTTTCACTTCTTCCCTTTGTCAATCATGTCCTTTTTTTTGCAATCTTTTACCGTGCTCTGTTTAATCACTTATATATATATATATATATATATATATATAACAGGTTTAAACAAAATAAATTAAAAATAACACACACACACACACATATATATATTTTTATATATATGAATATCTGTTATTTTTACATATACATTTTATTTAAGTAATTACGTTTTTTTTGTAATTAAACAGCATTTATTATATTTACCGGCCTGAATGTTCGAGCAATTTCGTAGAAGATATGGGTTCGCCGACAGGAATCGAACCTATATTCCTATACGGAAACTGACCTGATATGCTGTACCATTCAGCTACAGAGAAGCATCTGGTTAGCAAAGTCCGAAATACTGTTTATAAACGCACATTCTCGATTTTTCTCGATCGATCATTTCTGCTCATGAAACGTATCTTAACGTAAAAAATGACAACATTAAATGAAATGGATTAAGTCCGACAATTACGGTAAATATAATTGATACTATTTACTTAAATAAATTGTATCTATAAAATAACTGTTATATCTCGTGCAAGATATAATAAACAAAGTAAACCCGAGTGTTGGTTTTCAATAATAATTTTATAATCGGATGTAGGTTTGTCAAATACAGAGACCAGAGTCAGGAGTATGCTAACCTCAATAGGTGTTAACAAACGAAGACCTTTTTTTTCTTACTGTCCGCTGTGGTCGTACTTTATCGGCAACCAGTCCATCCATTATCGTGAATGGGGAAGTTGGTTTATCTCATCACAACAATAACGAATAACAGAATATCGGCATGTATGTGTATCAATATCTTATTATTTCGCCTTCCATCTTGTCCATTTCTTTTTCTCTTTTTCTACCTTCTGCTTTCCTTTCTTTTTTCTTGTGTTTTCCTCCTGACGTCATCAGCTTCTTTTATTTTGTCGCACTCTCCATCAGTTTTTCGTTAATATTACTTATCTCTACTGACATTTTTCATTCTCTCTCTACTTGACACTCTTTCTTTCTTTCCACTGTAGTTTCTCTTTCTTTCTTTCTTTTTCTTTCTTTTTTTTTCATTCTTCCTTTCTTTCTTTCTGTTTTTCGCAGTAATGGCTTCCTTTGTAATTTCTTTCTTCCTTTCTTATTTTCACTCATTTCTTTCTTTCGTTATCACGTTCTTTCTTTCTTTCTCTCTTCCTTTCTTTCTTTTTTCTTTGTTTCTTTCTTTCATTCTTCGTTTCTTTTTTCTTCCTTTTTCTTTCTTTTTCCTTTCTTTCTTTCTTTCTTTCTATTTTTCGCTGTAATTGCTTTCTTTTTTTGTAATTTCTTTCTTTCTGATATTCACTCTCATTTCTTTCTTTCTTTCATTCATTCATTTATTCGTTGTTTCTTTCTTTCTGCCGTAATTCATTGCTTACTTTTTTCTTTTTCTTTCCATTTTCGCTGTAATTGTTTTCTTTCTTTGTTATTTCTCTCTTTCTTTCTTTCTTTGTAATTTCTTTCTTTCTCTTTCTTTCTTTCTTATTTTCACTCTCATTTCTTTCTTTCTTTCATTCATTCATTTATTCGTTGTTTCTTTCTTTCTGCCGTAATTCATTGCTTACTTTTTTCTTTTTCTTTCCATTTTCGCTGTAATTGTTTTCTTTCTTTGTTATTTCTCTCTTTCTTTCTTTGTAATTTCTTTCTTTCTTTCTTTCTTATATTCACTCTCATTTCTTTCTTTCTTTCATTCATTCATTTATTCGTTGTTTCTTTCTTTCTGCCGTAATTCATTGCTTACTTTTTTCTTTTTCTTTCCATTTTCGCTGTAATTGTTTTCTTTCTTTGTTATTTCTCTCTTTTTTCTTTTTCTTTGTAATTTCTTTTTCTTTTCTTTCTTTCTTTCTTATTTTTTCATTTCTTTCATTCTTTCATTCATTCATTTATTCGTTTTTTTTTTCTGCCGTAATTCATTGCTTACTTTTTTCTTTTTCTTTCCATTTTCGCTGTAATTGTTTTCTTTCTTTGTTATTTCTCTCTTTCTTTCTTTGTAATTTCTTTCTTTCTTTCTTTCTTATATTCACTCTCATTTCTTTCTTTCTTTCATTCATTCATTTATTCGTTGTTTTTTTTCTGCCGTAATTCATTGCTTTTTTCTTTTTCTTTCCATTTTCGCTGTAATTGTTTTCTTTCTTTGTTATTTCTCTCTTTCTTTCTTTCTTTGTAATTTCTTTCTTTCTTTCTTTCTTATTTTCACTCTCATTTCTCTCCTTTGTTCTCGCGTTCTTTCTTTTACTTCATTCTTTCTTCCTTTCCTTCCTCTGTATTTTTCTTTCTTTTGTTTCCACTTAAGTCTCTTTCTGTCGTCGTTCTTCCTTTCTTTCTTTCATTTTCGCGTTCATTTTTTTATTTATTTAATTTTGCTTATACTGCTTTTTTTCCTACTGTAATTTCGTTATTTATTTCTCCCTTTCTTTCGACGGCAGTTCCTTTCTTTCTCGAATTTGCTTTAGGAGACAGAAACAAGTCTTTCTTCTTCTTCTCATTATTATTATTATTATTGTTGTTGTTGTTATACAATTAAAATATTCCCTCTCGGGTTTGATATATTTATAACAACTTTGCTGCCAGACAATTTTCTTCTGAATGTCTTTGCTATTCACAGAACCGATATATTTATTGAAATCTTCTCAATTTGATCCTGAGTGTAGAAGTTTTTTTTTTTTTGACGATCAAGAAGGGAACGTTATGATTGACAAAAAACATTAATCTACAATACGAGCAGTGCGCTTGAAATCGCTTTCTTCAATTGATGCAACTTTAATAACGTCATTTTAACAACACAAAAGATTTTTGTTATTGTCAGAAACAAATAATGAAACGTGAATTTCAATTTGATGCAGGAGATTGCAATAAACGGAACAGGCCATCTTGTACATGGTTGAAAGATGGTTTGAGGCATGAAACTGAGTTACAATGCATTGTTAATTTCTATGTATACAAAAATTTATCTCTCTCTCTCTTTATCTATCACTCCCTGTCTGTCTGTCTGTCTCTCTCTCTCTCTCTCTATATATATATATATATATATATCATTTAGAGAAGGTATAAAATTGAGGATCGCCTATTTAGACGAAGAATGTACGTTCATCCCGGAATTTATTATTCAATTTTCCTGTTAAGGTAACGAACTCCTCTGAAATCTTTTGAACAGGAGTAGAGGTTTATCCCTTGTTTCCTAGTACGGTGTATGTGTGCGTGTTTGTGTCTAAGCAACTCCTCCGCTCCCACTGGTCCGATTTCAATGATTCATAGCTCATTCAAAAGACCTAGAAAAGTTATGTGCAGCAAACGATATTCGTTGAGCTCAGATTCAGGGTTGCCAGATTATGCGATGTTCAAAATATATATTAATATATTATACTAGTCATTATCGTTGCTTTCATGGCTCAAGGGGAGTAATTCTTATTTTTCTTTTGTATCCAAAATTGCAGTGCCCGTTTTATTATCAACTAGCTTGAAAGCCGCCTTATCGGGCGGAATTTAATCTTCGTCCTATGGAGGACTCTTGGTTTGGTCATCATCACAACAGCTAGGTAGGAGTAGATGTGATAGGCATCAACAAGCAATAGAAGAACTAAAAAATTGATCGCTGCATTTAAGTATTGGAATAATGTTTACGCTTACCATTTAAAAGTTCAACGAGAATTCTTCTGCTGCAACTTAAAGACGATTTGATATATGTAGATCCTTATTTTTCGTACAAACAATTATTTTTATTTCATGGGTGACATAACAGGGGACAATTTATAAGATAAAATTAATATAGAGTAAAGATGGGAAAATAGAAATAGTTATATATTCAACATTTGAAGAGTTAAATAAACATAATAGCTAAAACCTATATTATAGATCTATATGAATAAATGCAAAATTGGAGCGCAATTCGCACACGAATTCTGATATTAAAAATCCTCCATGTCTACTTTATACTATTACACGAAACAAGATCAATATCAGTGTTATATATTATCTACTTCTACTCTTCAGGTTTAACTAATTCATTAATTGACTGCCCTTCATTAGCGTTCTTTTATTCGAGGATGTTTTGATTTTCATATCAAAAATAGTTCTGTTCAGAAATATCGTCTTATATAGTGCAGAAAAGTAGTTGAAA
>CAHIKZ030005612.1:130000-132500 GCA_903632075.3 Acanthosepion pharaonis
ATTCAATTTCATGCCAAAAAATTGATATTGCACAGAAATTCAACACTTTATTTCTTTCCTTTTCGGCTTTCTGCTAAATCACGTTGAAACACCGGTTCACGTACGATCACCGAAGTTAAGCAATGTCGACCCTGTTCAGTACCTAGATGAGTGACCGTTTGGGTATACCAGGTGCTGTAAACTTGAATCTGCGGATGGTGCAATGGTTAACGGCCCGGAGTTGTTAATCGGGGAGCCGAGTTCGTATTCCCGTTGGGTCCGTTATATTCACTTACGCACTTGGGGAATGCATAAATCCACCTTTTCTCCCTCTAGCTATGGGTTAATTAGTAACACTTGTATCACTAAACCATTACCCCACCAAAAATATTCTTACAATCCGAAAAAAACAAAAAACAAAACATCTGGCTTTAAATAACGTACAAAATGTTGATATGCTGTAGAAAATGAATCCCTCAATCAATAAATGTAAGTCAATGGATACAAATGGTTTTTTATAAAAATCGATTCATTTAATCTCAATATGAACATGCTCACAAATACTTGAAAAAAGTTAGGAATTTACGCGACAACTATTTAGGGACATGTGATTAAATATACTTTAATGTTGAAAAAAATATATTCAATATTATTATTGTATAGGTAATAAGCATTATAACATAGCACAAATAGCTATATTGTGGAAAAATGAATTTTCGACAATATACGCATTTTTACGCATTTATGTTTATTTTTTAACTTTTATCAAAAACGACATTCTTGTACATGTAGTTATGAATAATATTATACATTAATTACTATTTTTTTTAATTAATAACTATTTGTGATCAGTTGTTGACGTTAATAGCTATCTGCTGATGTGTTAAAATTTTAGAATAATGCAATAATAATAATAATAATAAAAAACAACTTTATCTCCCTGTTAGATGTCGCGGTCTGTCAATGTAAATCTGAGTTAATTTCACATCAGCAGCGGGAGTTTAGCAAAGAGAATATATAGAATGCCCTGAAAAATAGATTGGCGAAACTTCCTGAGATTTAAAGAAAGAACATCTGAACATAAATTGGATTTAAAATTAGACTAGACATTCAATGCACTTGGATGCCACCGGAAACTTCGTGATCAGAAGATCAATCTGAAAAGCGCATGTTTTAGAACAAATAAATATAGTTTATTCAAAGGAAAAAGCATTGTAAATGTCATGATCTGTACGTTTGCCCCCGATTAATATACGACCATATTGTTTAAAAATATCCGCATTTCTTGCGTGTAGGAATACGACGTCGGATAATTAAAAACATATATTCACATTGGCTAACTGATTTCTATAAAGATAATTTTTTTAAAAAAATAACCTAAAAACGTTGTCTTTTGCTAATGTTCATTTTTGCTAAGATGCTTCTGGTGGCACCGGATTACTTGAAAAATTCTTTCCCAGTTGATCATGTTATTTTCCTTTTTCTTTTGTTCGCAGGAAAATAGATAGTATATAGGTAAATATTAAAAATAGTAATAACCCTCATTTAACCCCACCTGATGAGATGCGATGATATGCATCGAAACATGAATGCATTTATGTAGCGGTTTTACATATATGTTCGAATGTAATATCCTATAATAAAAAAGTATATATATATAGGGGTTAATGCAAATATTAAATTTGACACTTATCTGATTGATGTTATATTCAACACACTAATACTAGAGTTTCGTAGACGAACATTTTTGTAATTTTTCTGTCACTCATAGAGAGAAAGAGAGACATACAAGAGAGAGAGAGAGAGAGAGAGAGAGAGAGAGAGAGAGAGAGTTATGTATAAAGAGAAGAGAAAAATGTAAAGGTAAATGAGAAATACTCCTGATAATGTCCATCCGAGGACAAAACGCGTTGGTAAAGAAAAGTTTTCCTTTTATCTTCATTCATATTGTCTTCTAGCAGGTATATCTTATTTATATCTGAACTTTTATATATGTATGTAGATAAAAGATCATTTCGAAAGTATTATATAAAAAAAAATGGATAATTATGTATGTATATATATATGTGTGTGTGTGAAATAAAAGTAAAAAACCTATTCATATACGAAAGATTATATAATTTAACGATGGTCAAGGTGAACATAATTTTTTTTCAATAGAGTGTTCAGTGGATCTTTAGAGAAATTTTTATTGTATCAGGAATATTCAATGTTCCGTTGAATATGAGACTCAAGGAAAATTGAATTATTTTTTTTATTTAGTTTTTCCAGCATTTCCCGTTTGCTGGGATTAATGGAGAGCAAATATTGTCCGTATAATCCATTGCCCCAAACGTGCTTTCAGCCACTGTAGCCATTTTTGTGGAGGGGTCTTTGGGGATGTTTTTTTTATTTCTCTTCATGTTTAACTACAGAAGATACTGCCAATATATATATATATATATATATATATATATATATATATATATATATAGAGAGAGAGAGAGAGAGAGAAGTACATAATAAAATCTAAAATTACCTC
>CAHIKZ030005612.1:137500-200000 GCA_903632075.3 Acanthosepion pharaonis
TGTTACTAGGCCCACCGAGTAAACATGGCAATAGACCTCGTGTTTGTGTTCAGTTATTTCCCGAGATTTTGTAGTATCATGTTGGAAGGACTTTGCGATCTTTAGCGCGGCTGACATATTCAACCAACGTGCCTAAACCAGATTTCTTTGAAGCTATTGAGAGCTTCAAAATGCTTTGTCAAGGCGAACATTCTGTTGGCGGAGAGTTAGTTCTGACAAATTAAGAGTCAGTTCAAAATAATGTGCACCTAGGCGCAACCAACCAAGAACAAAACGCCAGAGAGAACGCATCTGTGTGTGTGAGAGAGAGAGAAAGAGAGAGATATGCAGACAGAAACAGAGAGATAGAGAAGTGAATAGAGAAGTAAGTGACAGTTAAATCATCAGGATCATCAGTCCCATGAACATAAGTGGTCGTCGGGTCACTGTGTAGTTGAGAATCTGACCCCCACCTCTCTGTTGGTTGTGTACCAATGTCAGAGTCGATGTGAATTATTTGGTGTCTCGCACTGGTCTATGTAAGGGACGACGAGAATGTTTTCGTTTTTTTTATTTTACTAATGTTCTCCCAATACAAGGTCCAAGAGCTACTCAAGGTAGAGTGTTAGCGTGTGGAGTTATATTAGCGTAGTGTTATGGCCCGATTCCTTGTACCATGGTGATAGTCCAAGGTAGAACCAGTAAAGAAGAACTCGAACACGGATATGGAATAACACAGATATATTACAAACAGGAATATATACAGAGAAGTAGAAAGTGTTAGTACGAACAATCAGGTTTAGTAGTAATTGTCTGAACGCGACTCTGTTTCAGACTGCCTCTGACTCGACTGACTGACTCACTCTGACTGACTGACAGACTCCTGACGGACTTCTGACGGACCTCACTCCAGACTTCAGACTGAACGGTATTTAGTCAAAACACGAGGGCATCATGTGACACAAGGCCGGTTTAACGTGGGATCTCCGAGCCCATGACCTCGGCCAAAAATATGCCCTTTGAACCCGTATAAACGGATTCAGGGTCGGTTTAGCTCCCCGAAAGAGACTCCGCACTTCGGCATAGACTTGTTCGGGTTCCTCCCTGCCCAAATGCAGAGAGTTCAACCGATCAGCCGGTCGCCCGACTTCGGACCGAACATTCTGCTTCCTCTTGAGGCGCAGTATTTGTTACGTATGGAATAGTCCATTATGTTATTATGGGTAAGGTCCCATAACACGTAGGAAAGGACAACCGTTAGGAATATGGAGCTAAAATAGACATTAGAAGGAACCGGAAACCTAACCCTAAACAGGAAACAAATGATAAACCTCTACTTCAGTTCTTCCTCCCCTATATCGACCATGTCACAAATGACGCAGTGCGAGACACCAAACAAGAACGAGGCTTGTCGGAAGACTTTATAACCACCAGGAAGAGAAAATAGTACGGAGACTTCAGAAAAATCAACAATATTTCCACTGCCTTGCTACAAGGTACCACCTTAGGTAAAAGAAGAAGAGACAGACAGAAACAAAAATTAATCATTAACATCGACTATGAGTGTTTTTTCAGAATCTTGTTTCTAATGCTTGGATTCTTCTCTGTAGTTCTGTCGTCAATGTCCGAGATTCGAAGCCTTAGAGAAAGCTTAACAAAGTCATTGAAAGCAATAGTCTGATCTTTTCTTCACCAGCTACATCACGTATGTCGTCTACAAAACGAAGGTCTGTGATGTTGCAAACGCCAAGGCTGAGAGTGCCCAAGTGTTTTTCAAGGTGTCATTCATGTTGGTTGGTTTGTTGACGTTGTTTAGCGGCATATCAACCTCAGTGGGTTACTTAATGCCGAAACCTAAATATTTTAAACACAATTTTATGGCTTCAACGAAATAAAATTTGAATACAATTGTATGCCTTCAATTACAGATGATATGTATTGTTGGTCAATTTGCTGTAAGGTGAATTGTTGATAATTCTAGTATGAAATACATTATTGGTCATTTTCTGATAAAATATATTGTTGGTCATTTGACTAAATAGGTATTGTTGGTAATGTTACGATATCAAAATGTATTCCTCTTTCTTTTTTTTCTTTTTTTTTGCTATAAAAATGTATTTTTTTTATACTTTCATAGTGTTAAGGTTTTGTTTGAGGGTTCACTATTTACCAGGGACTCTAACAGTTGCTAGGACCCCGGGTCAGGGTGGACCTGGGAACGATATCAATTAAGAGGTGGCTCCACGATCCTCAAACTCTCCGCTTTCCCGAGTAGCGGCCTTGATGCTGGACGTAGTTTATCGTCATACCCAGGACTGTTCATGAGATTGAAGTATCAGGGAAAAGTAAAGCACTTTATAGAACATGACATTGTTCAGGATTAGCATAAAGATGCCCAGAAGGAATGAAATGAAAAAAAGACCGAAAACGTCCTAGTGAGAAGGGCTAAGATTCTCAACGTTGCCAAAATTAAAAAGAAAACAAAAAGAAAAGAAAAAGTAACTAATGCCACGAAATGAAGTTAAGAATTCGAGTTTTTTTTCTCTGTAAATTAATACCGCCGTTGAGGAATTTTCTCGTTCAGTTTTGAAGCGTTGCTAAATGCTTACATCTGCTGCAAAATAATGTATGAAGACATGGGGTCTCATAGCGATGATGTCAATTCTCGACATTGCACAGTAAAATCTCAGTAACGCTAAGTAGATTGTTTAATAAAGGCGCCATATTTTCATTACAAACCCTTTGGGAAATACTATTAGAAGCAAATAGAACATAATTTGGTGAAAAGATAGCGTACTTAATTTGACTAATATATATATCCCTCCGGACCAAGAATCAGGTATAATGCTCTCGGACTGAATATTAATTTTAAATAAGCTATGATACCACAGGTAGGTTTTATGAAACAAATAAGTCAAATCCATTTTATTTACATTATTTACACATGGACTAATATCCGAATCTTTGTTGTTATTATCATAACGTTTCAGCTGTTGTGACTTCATCAGGTACTTAGAGAGAGAGAGAGAGAGAGAGAGAGAGAGAGAGGACTGCTTAAAGATAGTTATTTAGATAGATAAATAAATATTGATATCGATAAATCTACCATTCGTCCATGCTTAGAATATTGCTGCCACATATGGTACGGTACCCCTGATATTTACTTTGAGCCCCTTGATAAAATCCAAAGAAGAATCAGCAAAATTATTGGTCCTGATCTGGTGGTTCGGCTCCGGTAACTTTCCCGCCGCCGTAAGGTTACCTCTCGATGTCGTTTCGCTAGCTATTTTCATAGTAATTATTCGCTATGGTAACAAGAATCTTTGAATTTAAGCGCAACACCAAACTGTCGTTGAGATCTCATCGAGTTTAGCTAGCTAGATGTAGCTGTAAATTCTATGCTAACAGTTTCTACTCTCGCACTTCTCGTTTGTGGAACTCCCTTCCGGCTCCATGCTTTGAAGCCAACTTTAATCTGCAAAAATTTAAATGCAATGCCAATCGTTCTCTACTGTCTTCCTGATAACTCTCTAATCTTTCTGCTCATTATTGAAGTTTCTGTTCCTAATTCTTCCACACCCTGTAACCCCTTGTGTTTTAGTGGCCTTGTTTGGGGTGATACGGATTAAAATAAATAAATAAAAACAGACGAAATATTAAATAAATGAGATAGAGTATGAATGCACAAGACGTTTTTTTTTTTGTTTTTTTTTTTTTTTTTTTTAAATTTTCATTTCAAAATCTTCATGTTTGCTTATTTCATTTTGTAAGATCGTATGAAAAAAATCAGTTCTCTCCAGTAATGAAGATTTCGCCGCCATTTTTTTTAGAAATAACAATATATATATAACCGAACAAATAATAATTGCTTGCAACAAGTACGCACTGCACGACCCAGGGTCAAACACAACGTTTCCAAATTCACGAACCTGCTTTAATCCATAGACAGTAGAACTTAAACACATTCTGAAAACTGATGAAACTGCTATTGGCGTAAGTCACGCTTAACTGAACGCATTGAGGTTTCTCTCTTCTTCGGTAACTGCTGCTGCTGTTGGGTATTTGATGTCAGTTCTCTTTAAAATATATCATATTTTCTAGGGCCTCTTCAGATTACATATATTGTAACATGATAATTTTTGCGGAAATAGAAATGACAGTAGTTGAGATTCAGTTGCATTTGAACCCACTATAGCAGAGTTGCTCAATCTTTTTACCCCTGTGGAGTCCTTGAAATAGTTCTCCTATCTCAGGGAACCCCTGCATAAAAATTATATACAATTATTAATATCTACTCTATTATATTTTATCGTAGTTAACATGGTAAACACATTATGTTTTTCGGATAACTAATTTAAGGAAAAAATGGAACCCTTTTTTGCCAAATTTACGGCAATTTTGATTTTGTTTACATTCACATATATATCTTTAAAAACACAAAAATGAACATAAATGTTCAATATGAGTTTTTTCGTGCTAATAAATTTGGCAGGAATGGTACCATTTTTTTCTTAAACCAATTATCCGAAAAATATATTTTGTTTATCATGTGAACTACTATAAAACCATGATTTATTATAATTGTTGGTTTCAAACTGTGTAGGAAGAACTGCAAAACACTTTTCCCGCCCTTTCATAGACAGAAGCACACAAACGGACGCTGGGATTTTTCTTAGCCAATAAAATATGCCGGTTCTCGGTTGTGACCTGACGTAGTCCCGGTCTGTCTTGAAGTCAGAACGCAACGTCTTCTTGTCCGAACATGCTTTATGTGGATTGACGCTAATTCTGATTTTGTAAACTTTTTGCCTTATTACTGCTACTTTGCCTTATTATCGCTACTTTGCCTTATTACTATTAATTTGCCTTGCATATATTGTTTGCTTACTTTATATTATATTTCCCTCTTATTTTTCTTGTTATTGCAAACTTTGTCAATTCTTTTTGTTGGGCAGTTCAGTTACTTATTTTACATTTGACCATGGCTACTCACTTCACAATAATAAACAAGGAGTTTCTAAAAATATGCCGTACGTGTATAGTAAAATTACGAATATTAAATTGAACAAAAATTACTCAAAAATGCATTAGCCTATTTTCACTGTTTCTCGCAGAACCCCGAGGCTTCCGGATGAAACTATGTTGCACTTTAGACTAATACGTTTTCGGCTTTGTACATCGTTGCCGACTGATATTATTACTACTGAGCTAAGAGATTTTTAGAAATATTTTTATTAAAAGTTAGTATAAATACCAACAGAGGACATCCACTGAAAATCCAACAGTTGCCCTATCGTCTGAACATACGAAAATATTCATTAGTAGATAATGAACAGAACACTTTCTCTTTCGGCAGCCAATGTCAAGATTTTAGACGTCTTCAAAAAGAAGACCAAATACATTTTAATGATATTGGCAGATGGTAAATGTACTTGTGTACAATATGTTCTTCCACCCTCTTAACAACTTTTCTAATTCGTTTTGATTATGCATTTTTTCTAATTCGTTTTGATTATGGCTCTTTTCTGTATATTGCATTTGTTCCTTGCTATATCTTTAGCCTTCTATTTTGTTTGTCCATTTTGGACCGTGCTGTGTTAATAAAATATAAATGAAACACATCAGTCATTGAAGTAAGAATCTAAATATTTTGAACCAGTTAATAAAAAAACCCAAAAAAAACTAAAAAACACTGACGATTAAAATGCTTCTCTGATTTCTCTAAGATTGTACAAAAAACAACGCTGGTAACTTTAGAATGAATCTATCAAGCTATGGTGCGCCTGACCTAAGGTATCTGATAATCCGATCAACCGACTAATCTTACCAGCTTCAGTTTGCTTCTAGGTCATTCTATAGGACTTTGATCTGTATTAATAAGAACCCCGATTTAAGCGTTTTGCTTACGTTTTTCCTTAGTGATGACCTACAAAAGAAGAAACCTCCATGCCAAAACGAAAATCATTAGAACCAAACAAATTCACCTCTTCAAATTCTTTTAACTCGATCATTAACCCCAATGTTTGTCTGTCTCAGATCTTTTAAGACAATAAATGCCATTCAAGAAACAATCACATCCTCCTTGCAAAGATGATTTGTATGGTCAAAAATGCGAGGGGAGGAAGAGAGAGAGAGAGAGAGAGAGAGAAGGGGGAGATATAGAGAGAAATAGCTATACAACAAGCCGCTTATCTGCAGGTTCCCGTCAGAGATTTTATTTTTCCTCAGTCAATCCTCAAAATAAAGTAGAGTTTAGGTCGGTGGATTTGACAACATTTCAACCCTGACTGGGTCATTTAATAATGAATTTTGCATATAGTACACACTGAGCATCATTATCACTACTAATCGTTAAGTAGATTATCCTCACTAACCTAACCTCACGTTAAAAACTGAAGGAATAGTTCTGGTAGCAATTTGGATATGCAAAAAAAGAAGTTGTAAAATGTCTTCTGTACGGTAGAAAGATATAAATTCTAAACTAAATAAGTAAAATGCTCAATGTATCCCTTGTTAAAATCAGTTATGTAAACGTTACTTTTAAAACTTTTATTACAGTCTATTTTTAATAATTGCTTTATTTTATTATTAGTTATTATTGTCAATCTCTTATTGTGTCTAATAATGTCTACGGTAACAACGAAACTTCTGTCTGCCACATAACTTTTATTACAGTCTATTTTTAATAAGTGCTATATTTTATTGTTTGTTATTGTTGTTGATATCTTATTGCCTACTTAATTTATGAATTAAAGTTTATCATAATAATGTATTTATAGAAATGAGAAACATTTAATATCTATCTATCTATCTATCTATCTATCTATGTGTGGAGGGATTTAGTATTTAGTACTATCCACAGTCTCAGGTATCCGCTGGATTTCTTAGAACACACTTCCCGTGATTATGGGGTGACTACTGTATTACTAGTGGGTAACGACGCCTGGAAACATAAAATGTGTATATGTAATATTCACCCTCATTTCCATATGAAGAATTAGGGTCACAGTAAGGGCCACTAGCAGTAGAGAATGTCTGGCATTTGTCAAGTCAGCGGCAATGATGTTGTAGGCTGAAGAGATACCCCAAGAGATCGATGGGCGTGGTAGAGTAGGTATGAGATGGTTGCCAATGTTGATAAATGGACATAAAAACAGTCCAGTACCGTACCAAGAAGAAAAAACAAATTCATTTCAGTGTCGCTTCTTATTCTTCTTCTTATTATTATATTTCCTTTGATTTCTGTTGTATACTCATTTCTTTCTGGGGCCCACCCAGAGACCTAAGGTCAGCAATGGCATCATGACATTGGACAATGAACTTAGAAAAAAAAAAAAAAAAAGAAGCAAAAAACAATCTAAGGTATCTGATAATCCGATCAAACGACTAATCTTACCAGCCTCAATTTGCTTCTAGGTCAGCCTATAGGACTTTGATCTGTATTAACAAGAAACTCGATTTTTTAAGCGTTTTGCTGACGTTTTTCCTTAGTGATGACCGACGAAAGAGGAAACCTACATGTCAGAACAAAAGCATAAAACTCAAAACGAATCATAGATGAAGCCCTTCTAAAGAAGCGAGCTGTATATGTCAGTACATTTTTTTTTTATATTTCTTTAAGGCATGAGCTACCAGGGATCCCTTCAATGAGTCTATCGGAACCCTTTTCAACCAAACCGAGATCTTCAACTTCTGGAATTTTTATGTTTTCACAAGCTACATTTTTGAGATTTCGATTTCACTTTCAATGTACTTTGATAGATTTTTGTTATTATTTTAGATTATTATTATAATTTAAGGTAATTATTATTATTATTATTATTATTATTATTATTATTATTATCTTTGATTTCTGGCGTTTACACATTTCTTTCCGGGTCCCGCCCAGGCACCTAAGGTTAGAAATGGCATCATGACACTTTCCACTGACAAAAAAAAAAAAAAAATACATAGATAAAGCCCTTCGTAAAGTGTGGGCTGTACTTGTCAGAACAATTTTTGTATCTCCTTGAGGCATGGACTTCCAGGAATCCCTTCAATTAGTCTACTGCAATCTTTTCCAACCAGTCCTAGGGCTCCAATTACAACAGGGATTGTTGATGTTCCTATATGCCACATTTTCGATATTTCTATTTCCAGATATTATTATTATTATTATTATATTATTATTATTAAGCTTTTGATGTGCCTTACATTTATAATCATATGCCGGGTCGTGAGCATTAACATAGGACAAGGGAAGGATTTGATTTTTTCGATTTTTGCACGCACATACATAGCATCCTTCTGTAGAACCATACCTCCGTTGCCTTTGGTCTCCTGTTCATCTTTGAGGAGACCGTCCAACATTCTCTGCTGTAAATGAGGACAGATAACACGTAGCAGTTCAATACCCTTTTCTTTGTTAGCAAGGAAATCCTCCTCTTTCGTAATACCCTGCCTTGTTTTTCGAATGCACTTTCGCCATCCCAATAGGTTTTCGGATCTCAGCGCCAGTACTGCGCTTAAAGTCGAGGTGATAAAGAGGAAATCTTATCAGAACAATTACCATGGAAATATTCATTATAGAAAATTTACACTGAAGCTACGTTAAGGCGGTGGGAAAGTCACTGAAACCGAGATGCCAGGCCAGTACCGACTGCATTGCAGATTTTTTTGAATTTAATCAAAAATCTCTAAATAAACAAATAATTTATAAATACAATCAATTTATTTAACTTTAATTAAATAAATTTAAAGAAAAGTAGAGGAAATTCCCGTTTCCTGTTAACTTCTCGTCGTCAAAATAAATTTTAAAACGGTTTGTAAATGACATCACTTGAACTTTATTTTCATCTGGTTTATAAGCCATTTTTTTATAATTTGGACCTGGATGGTCCCGGGTACCTTAAATCGCGAATTAAAACAATAATGTCGAAAATGATTGTAAAATAAAAGGTCTTGATAGAAGAAGAAATAATACTTTTTTTCTTCCCCTGACGAGACTTAAACCTCACTCCGGAAGAAGAAGAAAAAGGTGCTGATGAGTAGGGCGAATGTGAATGACGATTTGGGTAGGGGGTTAGTGCTTAATTATTATTGTAATGAGAATGGGAAGTGCGAGATATTTACTCAGGAAATTAAAATGGGTATAGGTTGGTGTTGAGAGTGCAAATGAGTGTTGGTGGGGGGTGCGGCGTTTTAGTGGCAGAGTTGGGTCGATGGACGGGGGTTGTCAAGACGGGAAGGACGATTTCAGAAATGAAGGTTAATTTAAGTAACATGTAGGTAAATATGTTGCGCCGACCGAAATTGGTCTGGGGTGGGTAGTTGAGTAGAAATGTTTGATAGAAGCTAATACTATGAATATATAAACAGATTCTTAGAAAGAAAGAAAGAAACAAAGAAACAAAGAAAGAAGCAAAGAAAGGAAGAAAGAAGCAAAGAAAGGAAGAAAGAAAGAAAGAAAGGAAAAAGAAAGAAAGAAAGTAAAAAGTATGTAGAAGAGAGAAAGAAAGAAAGTAAAAAGAATGAAGCATAAAGCCTATGTAAAAAAAAAAGAAAGAAGGAAAGAAAGAAAATGAAATATGAAAAGGGAAACGGAAATATAAAACGTATGTAAAAAAACAGGAAGAGAGATTGAGAGAGTAAGAATTAAACAGAGTAAACGACAGAAAGAAAGACAATGAATCAGAGAAAATTTTAGAAAAGAAAGAAAGAAAGAAGAAAGAAAAAGAAAGAAAGAAAGAAAAAAAAGGAGGACAAAATATCAGTGAATGCATTTAATTAAAAATCAATTCTTATTCTTTTACTCTAAAGAAAGAAAGAAAGAAAAAGGACATGAAATAAAAAGAAAGGAAAATAAACAGTAAGATAAAAGAAAGAAAAAATAAACTAAAATGATAAAAAAGTAAGAAAGACTAAAGTAAATAAGAAAGAAAGAAAGAAAGAAAAGGAGGACAAAATGTCAGTGAATGCGTTTAATTAAAAATTAATATTTATTCTCTTTCTCTCAAGGGCAAAAGTAACTCAATATCAGTTTACTGTAAGAAATCGCTGCGCAGGCGGCAAGAATAGCTCAATTCCCTTGAAGATAAGCCGTATATGCGTCAGAGTGAGCCTCGACACTCCACTTTAGTGAAATTGGAAAGTGCTGCTCGAGTGTTCAAATCTTCAGGATCAAGGGACATCGGTTTTTTTTTCTACTAACCAGCACGAAGATAAGAATTAATACCAGGATTTCGTTCAATATGTCCTGCTGTCGGCGTGAGACTAAGTTTTATCCCGTATAAGACATGCCACGCCGCGAGTTCATAAGTAAAATACGGGGTGATGGTGAACATTGAAACAACGACAATTAAAAAATGGTTCCACGTTCTTTAAAACCTACAATCAGAGTATCAGAGCCCTTGATGTCGGATGTAGTTTATCAGAACTTCGATGTTGCTCACATATTCGGTCCATGGTATTCTCAGTATCCTTTGTAGAACCACATTTCTGCTAGTCTTTGACGGAACTGTCCAGAATTCATTGCCATAAATCACGTATCAGATATCATTTAACAGCTCAGTACTCGTTTCGTTGTTTCTAACGTAAATTTTCTGTTTCTTATTACGCTGCTTAGCTTTTGGAGTGCATCTTCGGTTATTCTAACTCGTCTTTGGATATCAGCGTCGCACTTTTCTTTTTCTATAAATATGCTTCCCAGATATTGCACCTGTTTGATTGTGACCTCTTCAATCTAATTTTCATGTTGGGTTTTTCCTTTTGCTGACAACCATGCATTCTTCCTTCTTGCAATTGGTGTTTAATCCTTTCCTCTCGCTTTTCTTAACTACCTTCTGTCGGCGTTCTTGCAGTTTCCTTTCTGTGTCAGTTATCACTATTGTGTCATCTTTTTTTTTTGTTAAGATTGTGGCCGCCAATAATGAATCCAGGCAGGGCTTATGATAAGTCCTACCAGGACATGAGGAAAGAGGGCTTGGAAAATTTGATACTCACAGAACAAATTGAAGGTGAGCAGCCTAGAAGAAAAGAACGCATTATCTACTTGCCGGGTGAATGGATAGCCGAACAGGACTTGGGAGAGAATGGTAAAAAGACAAAAGTTAATAAGAACAAGAAATTGCGGAGAGCCATGATCGCCAACGTCCTGAATGGACACGGCACGTAGAAGAAACTGAACTCAGTCTCCGTTAGGTATAGCTATTATATGCCGAGACGAGATCGCTTAACGAAATTTCAACATTGATTTCGGCTTTGGAGAAAGCCAAAATTTTATTATCAGTCAGTTATGTGCTTAGAAGATACTTTCCGATACATGACTGACGAGGCTGAGTTTTTCTTGTAGTAGGCTGCCATTTTTTTTTTGCGGTAGGCCAGTTGCCGTCCAAGGTTACAGAACCCGGTCTGTCCTGTTATTTACCCATAGCTGGGGGGAAAGTAGAGGATTCATACCTTTCCCAAGGGTATTGGGAAGTAAGATTGGAATTCGTACTCGGCTCTCCGATTCGTCAATCCGATCCACTATCAATTACGCCACCGTGCCGGTGTATCGTATTATAGCAATCCTAACAAACCTAGTCGTTGTTTTCTTTCGCGAATTAAAAGTGCACTAAACATGAAAGGTCTATTCGTGTGGTCATTGTGAACGTGGTGGTAATGCGATAAACAAGCAGACACAATGACGTCTGGCTGCCAACTATGACAAAATGGCTGTTTACGCCTGCGCAGTAAGCTACCCACTCTAATTGATTGCTAAGTTACATCATGTCTCCGCACGAATTCATTTATTCAGCTATAGGTGAAATCTCAAGATAGATTGGATGCACTAGCCTTGGCTGTCAGCCAGTCTGGAAGAAAGACAATTCTAAATTCAAAACTGAGAAAAAGTCAACTGAAATCCGCTTTCTATATTTTTCAAGAATTCAAGTTAATTCAAAGATGGTAACGGAAATGAAGGTATGGAGAGCCATGATTCCTTACGTCCAGGAGTAAAAATGCATTAAAATACGCCCACTGATGTTTTAAAACGGACGTCGTCCATTTTGAATATTTGGAAGTGTGACTCACGCCTTACATAGTTAACCAGATACCTAGATTTTACTGTGAAGGCAAAAATTATTTAAGGTTTTCTAATACAGTGTAACTCGGATATAAGAGAGTTGTCGGGACCGGAGAAGAAGTCACTTATATCCGGGTTTCTCTTATATCCGTGTTTCTCTTATATCCGGGCTTGGTCTATTTTGTTTAGGTAAGTATGGGCTCTAATTTGGGGCCAGAGAAAATCTCTCTTATATCCGGGTTTCTCTTATATCCGGGTCTCTTATATCCGGGTTACACTGTACATAGAGCGGGAGATATAAATTTGCACTTAAAAAAATTAGAATATTTACAAAATACATTTATCCATTAAATATAACATTTCAGATTATGAGACATTTTCGAATCTCATCAGGGCCAGTTTTTTTATGATGATGATCTTGATGGCCATGGGAGTCGATCACAAAGTGCAAAGTGCCTGAAAAACGTTTCACGGGTTGACTGAGGACTTGTTAGCAAAATGCGTTAGACGGAACTGTTCTTAGGTCGTCGATGGTGACCGAGAGTTTGAGTATGCTGGTCTTGTTCAAACTGTTGATCTCATCAGATTAAGTGCTCTCTCCAAGTAAGTGTAACTAAGGCCTGCTCAATATAGTTGCAGTATTAGCCAAGAAGTGAGATCTCGGAGTGTTTACCAAACACAAACGCGCCTGAGGAGGAGTTTGTAACAGGGATTGCATAACCACCTTAGTGGATAGGTGTGCCCGAAAACGAGTAGTCTCTCTCTCTCACACACACATGCATATATATATATGAAGGAATCAAAATTATTCATCAGAATTTGTTTTAAACTTAGCAAAATAATGATAAAGCTTAGATAAAAGCAAAACATTAAATATATATAAATGTTTCGCAATTGTTCCTTATTCTATCACTCTCTCAGTCTCTCTTTTACACACACATACATAAACACACATGTATAGATATATATACACACACAGACATATATATATATATATATATATATATATATATATATATATATATATAATATTAGTGGTAAATATACACATGCATATGCAAAATATACAAATATATATACATTTACGAATGGAATAAATTATGACCATGGAATATTAGTGTTTAAGCCTTTTTTTTATATATATATATATATATGCGAAAATATTAATTTTTATGCACAGAATCCTCACAGATACAAATTATGTCATGTGTCTCTAAACCTATTAGGGCCACCATATGTCCTACGAGTATAAGGAGTTGTTTATCTAGGACAAGATAATCTGATGGAGCCTATACCATTTCAGATTATGAATTCAAAGTTTTCCTTCACTTAGACAGGTTGCTACTCCAATGCAAGAAAGCGCTGTGTGTCCAGTTATTTAATCCATAGTTTGAAGTTGGATTCACCCATTTGCTAAGTACATTAGCGCGAATTAAACGAAAATTGACCAGAATTTGAACCCGCCTCACCGACTTCACTTTCTGTGCCAATAAGCCTTGCACTATCCGCCGCTCAAATTACAGAAGATCGTAAATCTAACAACAATTTATTGACGAATATGTTTTCGGTGTTACTTTTATCGGTTGTGTTTTGAAGGTGTGAAAAAAAATCTCTTTTCGTGTCAACCTTCTTAAATTAACTGTTTTGTTTTATACTTTTTGGTTTTGAGTGGCAAAAATGGCTTCGTGAAATTCTTGCACAAAATAACTCGAAGAGAACAACGTGTACACCATAAAAGACACGGACCAACAATTCTGCAAATGTGTTCCAAGGGAGATCATCGCGTATTTGACATTTCAGTTCCGCTTATTTTTAAAATCAGGTGAAAGATCAACACTGATTGGTTCAAAAGAGCTGTTTGTGCTACGTAAAGAGGATTGAATGATTAAGTAGGGAAAACTGGCCTTTTGATTGGTTGGCTGGCTGGGTTCAGCAGATTTGATGGATGGCCACTGAGTTGGGTTTAGGTTGTGCAAAAAGTGAAACAGCGAAATGGGTTAGATGTCAAATAAATTGATTTTTTTTCTCCCTTTTTACCTTTTTCTTCTTACTTCTACCTTAGTTTTCTTTCTTATTCTTTAATTCATTAATTCTTTCTTTTTGTTTTATTTCTTCTTTCTTTCTTTCATTCTCCTTTTATTTCTCTATTTCTTTTCGTTTTATTCTTTCCCTTCTTTTTCATCATTCTTTTAGACTTATTCTTTTTTCTTTCTTTCTTTTCTTTCTTTCTTTCCCCTTATTCTTTTCCTTCTTTCTTTTATTCACATTCTTTCCCTTCTCTTTAACTTTCATTTTTACTCATATTCATTCTTTCTTCCTTCCTTTCTTTTAGTTTTATTTTCTCCTCTTCTTTCTTTTTTTTCTGTTTTTCTTTCTTATTATTTCCCTTCTGTCTGTTTGTTCGTCTTTCTTTCCCTTATTTTATTTTAGTCCTATTCTTTCTTTATTCCTTCTTTTCTTTTAGTTTTATTCTTTCTTTCTTTCTTTCTTTTGTTTCCATTTCTTGCTATTTCCTTTTTCAACGTGTGTATTTTTTTTTCTTTCTTTCTTTCTTATAATTTTATTCATTCCCTTTCTTTCTTTTTTCCTTTCTTTCTTGGTTATACTTTTATTCATTCCCTTTCTTTCTTTCTTTCTTGGTTATACTTTTATTCATTCCCTTTCTTTCTTTCTTTCTTTCTTGGTTATACTTTTTATTCATTCCTTTCTTTCTTTTCTTTCTTTCTTGGTTATACTTTTATTCATTCCCTTTCTTTTTTTTTTTTCTTGGTTATACTTTTATTCATTCCCTTTCTTTCTTTCTTTCTTGGTTATACTTTTATTCATTCCCTTTCTTTCTTTCTTTCTTTCTTGGTTATACTTTTATTCATTCCCTTTCTTTCTTTCTTTCTTTCTTGGTTATACTTTTATTCATTCCCTTTCTTTCTTTCTTTCTTGGTTATACTTTTATTCATTCCCTTTCTTTCTTTCTTGGTTATACTTTTATTCATTCCCTTTCTTTCTTTCTTTCTTTCTTTCTTTCTTTACTTGTGTATCTATATTTTTTCTGTACTTTTTCTCATTTATTGATTTTCTTTTTTTTCTCCTTCTTAACTTTTTCCTTCGTATTTTTTTAAATTTCCCTCCTTTTCCCTTTCCTATTTACTTTTTCTTCTACTTTCTCTTTATTTGGTAAACAAAAAAAAAAACCCAAAAAAACAACAAAAAAAAAAACGCACAAAATAAACAAATAAATAAATAAAAATAAACAGGTAGCCACCCACAGGCACATTTGTTTTTGATGCATATTTCTTAACTGGTCCACCATAGAGCAAAGGTCGGTTGTTATTCTGCTTTGCATCTTGGGAGAAACCTCGTGTGGGTTATATCAACAGTTTTGTTTGGCGAGTTTCCCTAAGAAGACGTTTGGCAGATTACTCTCTAAGTGTTTTTTATCGCACTGAGGTGCAGGGAAAAATATGGCTAAGTCGACAATTACGAAAGAGGAAGGACAAAAATAAAATGAAAATGATCAAGTCAAGGAAATTTGTGGAAACATATATAACCAAGAATTGGTAAAACGGTGGAGCAAAATGAGGGAAGAATTAAAAAAAGAGAGAAAATAGAAACAGGTAATTATAAAGCCATAGAATGAGAAAATATAAAAATTGGACAAAAGATTTTATAAAAAGAGGGATAAAAATAAAGAAAGGAAAGAAGAGATTGTGCTTGTATGGATAGCGGCTCGGATTTAGAAATCAAAGAGCCGAGTTCGAATTCCAGTTGAATCCATTACATTCACTAATGTGCTAATAACCTTGAGAAAAGTATGAATCCTCCTCTTCTCTCTACAGTTGTGGGTAAATATCAGGACAGACTTAGCTGGCAGTTGGCCTACCGTAGAAAGAAATGGCAAGCTACTAGGGGAAAAAATCTGCCTCGTCAGTTAAATATCGAAAGACACATGATCGCCTAAGCGTGTTTCACGCATAGCACAAAAAAAATTTCTGGGAGTGATTCGAGAAACCTTATATTTATGGAATACTGAAACATCGCTAAATACTTTTTGAGAATATTCTTAACTTTGCATCTTTTTTTTATTTTTATTTGTTAATTAATTAAATTGTTGCAGGTTTTTTTTTTTGCAATAGCAAATGAATATAGGAATGCTAAAGAGATAAATTAACTGACATTAGCGAATCTCACTTCACCACACAGATGGGCGTTTTTATTAAGTGATGGTGTCAACTGATCAGCATATTTTTACAGTTGAAGCTAAACTCGATTATTTTTTCGGTTTTCACTTGGTTTTACCTCACTTTCAGTTTTTAATTTTTTTTCAAAGAATCTATTTATCTATCTATCTAAGTCTTTCTTTCTTTCTATCTGTTTCAGTCTGCTTATCTATCTATCTATCTGTTTCAGTCTGCTTATCTATCTATCTATATATCTATTTAAGTCTGTTCATTTCTTTCTTTCTATCTGTTTCAGTCTGCTTATTTTATCTATCTATCTATCTATCTGTTTCAGTCTGCTTATCTATCTATCTATCTATCTATCTGTTTCAGTCTGCTTATCTATCTATCTATCTATATGTTTCAGTCTGCTTATCTATCTATCTATCTATCTATCTGTTTCAGTCTGCTTATCTATCTATCTATATGTTTCAGTCTGCTTATCTCTATATATATCTATATGTTTCAGTCTGCTTATCTATATATCTATCTATATGTTTCAATCTGCTTATCTATCTATCTATCTATCTGTTTCAGTCTGCTTATCTATATGTTTCAGTCTGCTTATCTCTATATATATCTATATGTTTCAGTCTGCTTATCTCTATATATATCTATATGTTTCAGTCTGCTTATCTATATATCTATCTATATGTTTCAATCTGCTTATCTATCTATCTATCTATCTATCTATCTGTTTCAGTCTGCTTATCTATCTATCTATCTATCTGTTTCAGTCTGCTTATCTATATCTATCTATCTATCTATCTATCTATCTGTTTCAGTCTGCTTATCTATCTATCTGTTTCAGTCTGCTTATCTATCTATCTGTTTCAGTCTGCTTATCTATCTATCTATCTATCTGTTTCAGTTTGCTTATCTATCTATCTATCTATCTATCTGTTTCAGTCTGCTTATCTATCTATCTATCTGTTTCAGTCTGCTTATCTATCTATCTATCTATCTATCTATCTATCTATCTATCTATCTGTTTCAGTCTGCTTATCTATCTATCTATCTGTCTGTTTCAATCTGCTTATTTTATCTATCTATCTGTTTCAGTCTGCTTATTTTATCTATCTATCTATCTGTCTCAGCCTACCTACCTACCTACCTTTAATAATACAGCAACCGTGCACAAATTGTATATTTAAAGAAAGAATTGGGCTAGAGGTAATAAAGTTTCAAGGTTGTGTTGGAAGTGATTTAGGAACACTTAAAGAGTACCTGAACGAGGATTTGCATGACGCAACATATGGGTATTTGTGCAGAGGATCTCATTGGTAAGGAGAAATTCAAAAGAAAGTCAGAAGAAAAGACCAGGGAAAATTTTCTAGGGATGAGACTGCATGGCCATTTTGAGAAAGATTCCCAAGATTTGAAGAACAAACCAGAGTCGTGGATATGACTGAGACGTTGTGATCCGACATTTTCATAAATACGGCCCAAGAGTTTTCTACCAATGCAATAAAACACCATAAACACAAAACACAAACCCCTCCCAAGTTGTGATGAACATTCTGAGAATGTCTCTCACCTGATCAACGTTTGCTAATTCAAAATAATATAAGAGGCAGCAACATACCGTATGGCTTTATGTACATTGATTCATGTGTCGAAAGTATGGAGAGCAAGTTACAGAAAATTGGTACAAACATGGGCTTTGCTGAACCTACACTATTCTGGGGCTATGATTTTCAAACAGACAGATTTATACACTATCGCAGTCCATATGTTACTCTGCTAGATAAAGAAATCAAGAACTCATATTATTGATGTCACCATATCAAATGACACAAATATATCAAACAAGATGATTGAGTAAATTACAAACTATTCTTATTTGAAAGTTGAAATGGCAAAATTGTTTGGAATTCAGGAAGGGAATGTCTCGCTGATTCCACTGGCAATAGGAACTTTGGATCAATCCCATTAAAATTCTGTGGCTTCCTTGACCAACTGGTGATGCCATACCAAATTGGAGTCATCCAATAATCGGCTCTTTTAGTCATTGCGCCTATTTTGAGAAAAATGTTTTCTGTCTGGGGTCTTTGTTGTGACTTGATAGGTAACTTAATGTACCCGGTGTATTCAAGAACTTATATTTCCGGGCAAAACATAATTCCATTCGGAAGTATTGATTTCAAACTTCAGCCAAGTGGCACAAACATAGGATTTAGAGAAAAAAATGAACTCGTGAATCTCCAGGGGGACTTCACAATTCAGACTGACTTAATTATTGAACACGCCAGACAAGATAGAGAATTGATCATAAAAAGCTCACATAAACGTGTCTTGGATATAAAGACATGGCAGGTAATGTAGTTGAAAAAGTTTGTGAACTAAGAAGAGGTGAAAGCAGATGCTGAGAGAATGTGTAATATACATGCTAAGGTTGTGCCAATTGTCACTGGAGCACTTGGATCGATTCCAATTAAATCTCCAGAAACACTTTAATACCACCGGACACGCGCCCTGAATAAAAAGTTGAAAAAATATTAATCACAGAAAATATCCTGCGGAAAATTCTTGCTGCCCAATGCCTTGAGCCTTGATAGATTTCCTGTGTTTGAAGCCTTCACCGTGTAAATTTCTATAATAATAATAATAATGATAATAATAATAGCACAAAAATCTCAAACTGTTCCTGTTGTAGCTGGAGCTTTAGATCTGATAAAGAAAGGAACTCAACGACGAATCAATAAAATCCATGCTGCGCCATTTCTCAAGAAGGTAAAAACACTCATCTAAAAACGTAACACATATCCTACGAAGAGTATTGTCCATTTAATACTTTTAGGTAATAGCTATATTTTATTATTAATTATTTATTTAATTTATATAATTAAGTGAAAACTTCATTGGCAAATATATTTTTTACAATAATAATAATAATAATTTAATTGTTTGTATTGAGATATTTTAACAGAATAATATATCTTATTATTATTATTATTATTATTATTATTTGAGTATGTTTTCTGCTTTGTATCTTGCAGAGCCGAGACCAAACAATAGTCCTTAGACCCTATCATTTATTTGATAGCGCTTTTCTTAGTATATGGAAAGTTATTATTATCATTATTATTATTATTATTATTAATAGTAGTAGTATTGAACTAGAAACTAGAAAGTCAAAGAAAGAAAAATAAAAAGAAGAGGAGGAAGAAGAAAACCAAACGAAGAAGCAAGTAGAAAAAGTAATAATAATAACAATAATAATAATAATAATAATAATAATAATAATAATAAAGAAAAAGAAAGTTGAGGGAAGAAGTTTCAAAAGAAACAAATAGAAAACAAGAAGACAATTTTATGAAGGACGAGAAAATGAAGTCGAAGAAAGACAAAAAGTAATGAACAATGATAAAATAAGGAAGAAATAATGAAGAATAAAAAGGGAAAACAAAGGAATGAAACCTAATTGAAAGAAAGAAAGAAAGAAAGAAAGGTAAGGAAATAATGGAATGAGAACGAAAGAGAAAGCAAGGACGTAAGGATTGAAGAGAAAAAAGACAAAGAAGAGACAGAGAAAGAGAGAGCAAAAGATTTATAAAGAAAACAGAACGTAGAAGAAATAATCGTAGCAGCAGGGTCCATTGGGTTGATATTAATCATTATATATCGTATTTCGTCTGTCAAATACGGCGTCTAGTTAGGAATAGAGCGAGATAAAAACGTAGATAATAAGCGAGTGAAAATAAACTTCATTTTTTTTATTTATCCTTTTTTGAATCATCAGATATATAACGTGAATCATTCAATTAAAGTTCGGGATGGTGGGGTGAAATTATAAACGAAAGATTCCAAGTGTAACTGGGTTTGTGGTGAATAAAGCAGTGAAACACATGGAAAATATCACAAGAAGGGGCTTACAGAACAAGCACACTCTTCTTCTGTGATGGCGCGAGTAATTAGGGTCGATGAAGAAAGAAAAAGAATGTGGTATCTGTCAGCCGGGATTCAATGTGCCTGTCTGCGGCTTCTAGGTTAATAGTTGGCACTGAAGAGAGAGAGAGAGAGAGAGAGAGAGAGAGAGAGAGAGAGGATGGATAATCAGTGATAAAAGAAAGAATTACTTACATATGCTCTGTTTAATAGATGCAACATTTTCTTTGTTCTTTTTTAGATCTATCTATCTATATATATATATATATATATATATATTCTTTCTTTTTTAAGTTTCTAAAATGTGGATCGTGCAGTTTCCTTCTTTCTTCTGCCTCAGACCATTTAAAATACATTACGATCCGATCATATCTATCTATCTATCAATCAATCTATCTGGTTCATCCACCTATGTATCTGGTTCATCTATCAACCTGGTTCATCGATATATCTATCTATCTGAGTCTCTTACTTATCTATTTAACTATCTATCTATCTATCTGGTTTATCCACCTATCAACCTGGTTCATCTATCTATCTGAGTCTCTTCCTTATCTATCTATCTAGCTATCTATCTTCCTCAGTCTGTTCATATCTATCTATCTATCTTCCTCAGTCTGTTCACGACGACTTGTGAGTTCGTGCTAGCACACTCACAGACGGCTCTCCAAGGTTTCCCCACTTTCACTCACAAGGCTTGGGTAAACCCGTGGCATGGTGTTCAGGCATTTTTCAAAGGTGCCGCACGCTAGGATCGCCTCCTGTGTTGTTGTGACTAAGCGATAACTTGCCAAATGACCTAATACCTTGAACAAAAAAAAAAAAAAAAAAAAGAAAAGAATAACGAAAGAAAAAGGAAAAAATAAATAAATAAAAGAAAACTGAAGAAGACCAAAAGGCAAAACCCCAGCTAGGCAGTAAATTAAAGTGCTCAATGACTACACTATCTAGACAGCGAAAATAAAAACATTTCATAACGCCAACATTCAACGAGAGACAGTAAATATCACGTTCTTGTGATCTTCAGCCGACTAGAATGTAAATGAAATAATATAATACTTATTATTATAAACCTTATTTTTAGTGGGTACACAGAGAAATTAATAACAAGCGTGTTAAATGGAGAAGTCCTACTAAAGAATATTTGTACCTCCAACTGGAAAAAGGATAGAGGCAAAATTTTATTTAATTCGGACATCTTAATCTAAGCCTGTTGTTATTAATTTCCCAATAAAAAAATTAAAAAATGCTAGCAACTTAGTATGGTCACTAAACGTATTGTTTATAGTCATAAAAATAATATGGGATAAAAAAAAATCCCATAATATATGCATATTAGCGTCTTCATTCAACAGATTCAGATCGAAGTTGAAATATAGTTTCAAAATGAAAACATATATCGAGGAATTTGGGTTTAGTCAGAGAAAACAATTTCCACAGAGAGCCCTCTAACAACTTTCCTCGGTAGAGTTAGTTGCACTTCTTTGTTTATTCCTCGTCTCGTTGAAAAAGAACACAGGCGTGTCCGAAAATTGCGACATTAAAATCTCTCTTTTGGTGCTTTTAGTCAAAAGGCTAATATATTATAAATGTCGTCAATCATATTGCCAATGTTGTTATCATTTGTTGGCATTTTATTCCTAAAATTTTATTACCCCCTATTAAATCTAGATGTTTAAGAAAAACATCTGGACTATCTTTCGTTATATATATATATATATATATATATATATATATATATATATATATGTGTGTGTGTGTGTGTGTGTGTGTGCGCGCGCGTGGGTGTGAATAATGTGTGGGAGAGTGAGGTGTGTAAATTTGCTGGGGGTGAGTTGGGGGCTTGAATGTTGTGAGTGAAGAGTGTGTGTGTGTGTGTATGTGTGAACAGTGTTTGTGTGTTTGTGTTTATGTGAGTGAGTAAACAGTGTTTGTGCTTGTGTATATGAATAGTGTGTGAGTGTGAACAATGTCTTTGTGTGAACAGGAAGTGTGAGTCTGTGTGTGTGTTTGAATGTGTGAACAATGTGTGTATGAGTAAGAGAGAAAGAACAATGTGTGTGTGAGAGAGAGAAAGAAATATCTGAGTGTGTGTTTGTGTATAAGAGAGAGAAAGAGAGAAAACAATGTGTGCGTGTGTGTATGTGTGTGTGTGTGTGTGTGTGTGTGTGTGTGTGTGTGTGTGTGTGTGTGTGTGTGAACAATGTTTGGTTAATGGAAAAATAAAACCAATATCTGTTTAAAATTTAAAAGAATTGAAAACCGATTTTGTTTAAGAAAGACAGCGATTGACACACAAAAACTGAAATAATCCAACACCGCGTTTTGTAACATTTGCAGGAATATGAAAATGAGAAAAGGAACATCTCTATTTTCAACCAGGAAAAACTATTCTATTGTTTTTTTAGCAAAAAAAAAACCCCAAAAAACATAATAATAATTCTATAGTAAACAACTATCAAGTCATTGTGATTGGACATAAATATTTCTGGTTCTCAGTCCTCGTCTCACTTAAACCGTTTTTGACTCCTCTCTTTAAAACTTCTCTCTGTTAAATTTTAATCCCCACCTTCATCTTTAGACCTTCCTGTTCTTCTCCTGTTCTTCTCTCGTCTGTTACCCCTCTCCATAGCTTTCATTTACTCTAACATTCGTCCTACACTCTCAGACATACATTCTCACTAAATTTTATTTTTTATTCCCGGAGATGTTTTTTTCTGTTTTTTCTTTTTGAATTCGTAGGTCTGATGAATTGGATCGTATTTACGATTCCAATGGAATAAATTATGACCATGGAATATTAATGTTTAAGCCTTTTTATCTTTATATATATATATATATATATAAAATTTTTCATTTAGCTGATAGATGTTATATTCAGCACCCCCTCTTCCAATTCAGTCATTCAATTGTAACCCTTGTTTTTGTTTTTTAATTTAATTATGCAGTGAAATTAATAACAACCACCCAAATTGGGAAGTCCTAATAAATAAAAATCATGCGCCCGACAGGATTCGAACCTGCTTCCTGTCTCAATTTCCGCCGTTTGATATTAATTTCACTGTGTAATGAAATAACAATGAATAGGGCTATAAACTCAAACACATGTACCAACTAAAATAACGTGTGTGTGTGTGTGTGTGTGTGTGTGTGTGTGTGTGTGTGTGTGTGTGTGTGTGTGTGTGTGTATATATATATATATATATATATATATATATATATATATATAAAAAAACGATAGATAACGAAAAATGGTGTTAATGCCGTCAGGGCTATTCTCAGTTTTGGCGCCTCGATTAAAAATTTATCTACTTTACTTTGAAGGCTTCACTTAAAAACCATCAAGCATGTCGACAGACGTAAATACTTAATATATATTTTAATATAAATATACGCACACCGACCCACGCCTCCACCCATATATATATATATATATATATAGTTGTATTCGTTGTTTCGAATCTCTTTTAAGTTAGCGTTGTCTTTTTTTAATTTAAAATGATTTTTTAAGTAGAAATAAAATGAACTGAAATTCTTGTCTTGTTTTGCTAATATACTCTCTTTCATTCCATAAAAAAACGATATCAAGTAATGTCTTTTTACGTTTCTCAACGTCGTTAACCCTTGCCAGGCTTCCTTCCATGGTAAATAAAGTTAACATTACAAATACTGAAGAATGTAAATTTGAAGCTCTTTGTTTTAAACGAAACGATCTGTTAATTCAAACTGAAGTGTGTTGTGTTTAATTTTATTTATGTGAGAGAACACACAGAGAATATTCAAATATTCAGGTAACTAGCGGCGGCAAAGATTTTACCGTTTATTGTAATTATTTTTTATTTCTGTATGTGTCTTTTTTTTTTCTTTACCTGACAAATATCAGCCAAGTCTAGAGCATTTTAGATTCTCCAGAGACTAAAAAACTTTTCTTCAGAACAGGTTTTAGTCACATTAAGTTGAAGACAATTTGCGAAATTCAAATGGATGTTGATTAATTAATGTTCTTTGGCAATGAATGCTTTAAGTTCAGATTGCGACATTTTCTCTTTGGCAATGACTTCACAAAACGAAGATCAGGATATTAGCGATGAGCTATAGAATTTCGAATTGAATCTTAAATCAACTTAACATCATTAGTGCCAAATTTTGTGTTTTACAACTGAAAAAGACAAAAACATTAACATCACTCCCTTGATAATTAGACGGGTCGCGTCTAAAAGACCATACTCAATTTAAACATTCTTTCTAAATATCTCGTAGAAAAATTACATTTTTCGTAAGAAAACAAAATATATTTACAGATCTGCTAAAATGTTCGTTTATATCGCTTAGTATTTTTTTCTTTAGATGTATCGGCAAAAACAAAATAATTAAAACATTTTTCCCGCTTTCGTTAGGAAGACATTTTTACTTTGAAAAAAATAACTTTTACTCTGAAAAAAATAAAAATTTTTTTACATCTCTTGGTAAAAGAAACGGTAAAAAATTCTTCCATCTCTCGGTAAGCAAACTAAAACTAGGATAACGTTTTTACATCTACTGGTAAAAGAAATGATAAAAATTTTCTTACATCTCTCGGTAACGAAGCAAAAATGTTTTTTTTTTACATCTTTCGTTAACAAAAATTACATAAAACTCGGAAAAAACAAAGAAAATTCGAAAAGAAAAACTGAAGTGAACAAAAAAAAAAGTAAAAGCAAACATTTCACAAAGACAGATAAGTTATTTAGCAAATAATTTAGAAAATTCTCATGAAACGAAAACAAAAAAAAATAAAATTATTCCACTTACCGGAAGTGAATGAGAGTTCACAACCGGAAATTATCCACCCAACCAGTCCACGGCCAGACGGCAACGGTGGAAACGCGGAAGTCACTTTTTCCTTGGGATTGTCCTAAAAATAGAGAGACAAATATTCAAATTATTAAATATTCTTAACTCCTGTAAATGTTGAAACAATTGTTAACAAAATTTCTTTAACGAACAGCAAAATTCAGAGAGAAAGAATTCACCTTCATCTTGAGAAATCCGTTTGACATAAACAACGCCTAGATTATGTCAATCAACGAGCGTTGGTCATAGTAAAGACGTAATAATCTAAGTTTTCCGTTTAACTTAGATGAAGTACTGCCATAATTATTATTAATGACTGATTAATCTTAAGTTTTGTTGCTTTCTTACAGACAGATCGTCGCTACAGAAGACAGGAGACCAATACATTTGGGTACAAATCTATTCCATCACTCTAACATGTGAATATACATCCATTTCAGGCTTCGGACCAGTTACAATATAAATGTCCCACCGGATATCTTACGACTTGTAAACTTTTTTTCCTTGATAAAGAGCTAAACAGAATTTTTTTATGTTTGGAATATGAAACAAAATAATTGTGGTTCGATTTGGTCGAAGTATCATGGCGTCTAGTAGGTAACGGTCTGAAGTGATTGAAGTGAAGAATTTGCGATGGAAATAACGCTAAAGTAGCTAGTGGCTGGAAACTGAGGATTATAGTCTGAAACTGGTTCGGTTCTTTGAGGCATTGAAAGTTACAAACCAGTTTACCCCCATTGAACTGTTGGTGCTAGGTCAGTTTTAAGGTTCCGAACATTATGATTATTGGAGGGGCAACCATAAACTTTAGTATCATCGGCATAGACGGTTACTGATGACTTGAGAATGTTCCCAGGGAAATCGTTAATAAAAAGTAGAAAGATGATAGCACCAAGGTGATAACCTTCTTGAAACGCATGCATTGATCACATGGGCTTCAGATGACTTGCTATCCCCCAAACTTTCATGGGCTTGTCTGGTAGAAGAAAAAAAAAAGCAAACAAAAAAAAAAAAAAATGTGCTAGTTGCTTAAACTCTTCCAGAAACGCCATAGTTGAAGAGATTGTGAAGCAAATACCAATGCTAACCTTTTTCAAAATCTTTTGGCAAATCGGTTTGTTGTTGCATCCCCGGTAAAATTCAACATTACGAACACTGATTTCCCAGAGAGGAGGGAAAGTTCTCTCCTTTCAAAAGAGTAGCGTAATACAATATTTCTACACTAGTCTCTGTTTAGATTTGTAATTCGAAATTAGGTTTGGTTAATGCGTAAAATATCCCCAACTTTGAAAACTGAGCAAAGGAAGAGGATTTATAGAGTAAGGACGAAAGGAGGATTTTTTTTTTTTAGATTTTCCGTCGAAGGGGAGATCATTGGATTTAAGTTCGAGACAAGGAAGTTGATCTTTATTACAAACACCTGGGACTTAAATTCGCCAAAACAAACTGACGCATTAAAGTCTAACTATCTCATTTAATGACCATGTCAGTTCAGTTTAAGTGTCTCTTCAAAGAATTCGATACGCGTAGAATGCAACAACATAAACAACATCAATAATAATAATAAGTGACTGAGCAGAAATAAAAGAAAAAAATCACGGCTTAAGTAGTCCAATATGGCGGATGTTGATTGACTAAACGAAGGTAAATAGTTGAAAACAAATTGAGAGAAAATGGCTTCTCCAAGACTCGTTGGGTTCTTTCTCATTTTTGTTGAATTCAAAAAAATTTAGATTGATAACTTTTGTTTAATTAATTTAACTGTTAATTGCAACTGTAGGAATTTTCAATGATTCGGGTTCTTCTTTTTATTTTGTTTTTTGATTAGGCGTTTGATTTTATTTTTTTTGTTTTTTCACGACAGACCCCACCCCCAAAAAAAACGGTGATTCATCCGTGCGAAAAAGCAAAAAAAACTCTTGTGGAGATCGTAGCACTAATTGTTGAAAGGCACAAAGCCGGTTTATCTTGCAGATCATTGGCAGCTAGCTGATTTTTTTCCAATAGCTTTGCACATACAAATACTCACACATAAATTACACACACACACACAGACAACTGTCCAAATGTTCTGTAATTCTGAGCGCTTTCGGCTATACTTCTAGCCATTATCAAGGATGCTTTTATTTTTTCATTTTAATTGGATGTACAGGTTGTGTGTATCTTTTTAGAGTTATAGGGATGTTTTATTTTCTGAACAATGTCAGCAAATTGTGGCCGTGTTCGTAGTTAAGTGTCAGCTTTTTATTTATTATTTTGAGTGTCAGCTTTTTCTTTTTTTATTATTTTGCTTCCATTAGTCTTAAACTTTTTTACATGTGGACGAAGTTATTGTGGTTTTATTTTCTGCTACTATGTTTCGGGTGGAGTCAGGTACGTTTGTGTGTTTAAATGGTTTCTAATAGAGCTGTGTAGAGTTGTAACGTAAGCCGTCTGTAACGGATGTAATTATTTATGAGTTCCTGATCAAACCGAACATATATATATATTGTATGAATGATTCATGAATTTATAAATCATAATTGCACCTTTTAATTGAAATTAAAATAACTGATCCAACGTGCAACTCTCGGATAATAAGTGTGACATTAGTGTAATTATTGAACAATATAGTTCATGCCATATTCACAGAAAATCTACCAGTAAAAAAGAATTCTCTTATTGCTATATTTGTACAAAAACGCACAACCTTAAAATTTAAATTCAAACTCAGCGTTGCGACCGCACGTTCCAAAACAATAACACATTTCTCATAGCATTTTTTTCGGATTTCATCTCTATTTTCGTTGTTTTCTTATTACTGAGAAGTAAAAACAAGAACAAAATCTACTTCCATACCTGATGATGTCTGTAGGAACAGACGAAAGCTTGTAAAAACTAAAAAAAGACCTTATGTAACTGGAATTTATAAACAGGGATCATATCATTCATATACAGGTTCGGGGTTGATGTATCTTATTTATATTGTTTGCGACGAAGTATTCTTGCCATTTAAATCATTAACCTCTATATTTGTTTTTTGTATGAATGATTCATGAATTTATATATATAAATACACACACACACACACACACACACACACACACACACACACACACACACACACACACATATATATATATATATATATATATATATATACATACAAGTAAGATGAGAAAGAATAGAGTACAATTCTAAGGTTCGTAACATTTAATTTAAGGGCTCAATTCAATACAATGTAGAGCAATATTCTTTATTTTAGGATATTACATCGAAAACGTATGAAAATCGCTACACAATTACAGTCGTGTTTAGATATGTATCAAATGCAGCTCGTTAGAGGTTTGTAAATTAAGGATTTTGATATGTTTTCAATCTAATATCGTAAGACATTGGTGGGGGGGTTCTGTCGTGAAAAACAAAAAACAAAATGAAACGTACAATCCAAAACAAAATAAAAGAAGAACTCGAATCATTGAAAATAGCTACAATTGCAATTAACAGTTAAATTAATTAAACAAAAGTTATCAATCTAAATTTTTTGAATTAAACAAAAATGAGAAATAACCCAACGAGTCTTGAAGAAATAATACATATATATATATATATATATATATATATATATATATATATATATACACACACACATATATATATATATATGTTTGGAAAAATCTAGAAGATTTTGGTAAAAAAGTTTTTCGTGTGACGCTGACTAAAATGATATTTATGTTGAGGTGAACATACATGTGCACGAAGGAGAGGAAACGCTGAAATTTTAAACTTTTAGTTATTTTTTTAAAACATGTCTTTTCGTACAGAGTCTCACCAATTTCCTTTAGTTTCTTTTAGTTGTTGTTCCGTTTTAATACGAAAAACCTTTTTCTAATCTGTTACTGATCCCACCGCAACAACGTGCCCTAGACAAAATTGACATGTTTCACTTCTCCCCAATATATATATATATATATATATATATATATATATATATGTAAGCAAATATATGGATATAAATCCGACAGTATGAAAAAAAAATACAGAAAAACAAAAATCTGAATATGCAATTATGTAGTATTAATGTTAAAAATAAAGTCGACGTCGGAATTTCGGTCTATTTAAGACCATCTTCATGGACATTTTCATTTAAACTTTTGTATTCAAATTTTTTATAAGTTCTAATGTTAATTAGAACTTATAAAAAATTTAACAAAAAAGACGATGGACATTGAGCCCAACTGATCCAAACAGATAACTTTCATACTGTCGGATTTATATCCATATATTTGCTCACAACTGTCTACTGGAAATACAAACCTGAATATACTTTATAACATTGAAAGACCTCAAGCTTGGACGAGAATAATAGAATCTATTGATAAAGTAAGGAATGGATTTATTATCGAACTTTTTTTTAGTACTGTTCCATCGTTTTTGGAAATCATTTTTGATTTGCCTTGTCACGGGACTAGACTTCAAGTTTGTTGAAGAAATAAGTTTAAAATTGATCACTACGTATTCCGACATCAACGGAAGAGATTTCTTGAACTGTTTCCCTAACAAAATTTTAAATCGACTTTTTAATATTTTAATTTTGGAAATCATCTTCGAATACGTTTTAATAACATCGCCCACGTGACGACTTTGTGATCATATTTAAACGGAACCTTGATCTGTATAAAATTTCAGTTATCTGTTTGGATCAGTTGGGCTCTATGTCCATCGTCCTTTTGTGTTATAAATTTTATAAGTTCTAATGTTAATTATGTTTACGAAAATGTCCATGAAGATGGTCTTAAATAGACCGAAACGTCCGACGTCGACTTTATTTTTACATTAATACTACATAATTGCATATTCAGATTTTGTTTTTTCTGTATTTTCTTTCATATATATATATATATATATATATATATATATATATATATATATATATATATATAGATAGATAGATAGATAGACCCAAAAAAGGGAACTTTTAACAATCCAATAAAACCAAAGTGATGGAAGAAAAATATTTTATTCATAGTAATTGAAACCTCAAAACATGCCATTTAAGAAACAATGATGGAATTTTTCATTTTTAAAAATTACGTCCTGTAGATGGCGTCCTTTTGTACGAATGCATTCTAGAAATCTGCTGTTGAGATTCTCATGCTCTTTTAGTGAAACATCTCAGCTGGGATACTGAAAAATTTCATCTTGAATTCTAAATGGCGAAATGTTTAATTTGCTCAAGGTCACTGTCTCCTGCAGTGTTGCCACTTGCTCATGTCTGGCAATACGCACTTAAAATTCCCATTTTTTGGGGGTCACCCTATAGAAACAGAGATAGATAGGTATATACATAGATATGAACAGAATGATATATATAGATAGATATGAACGGAATCACAAAGATAGCTAGCTCGCTAGATTGATAGATGAGTAGACCTTTCTCTGTATCGTGCTAGACAATTTTTCTCGATAGAATCCATCTTACATATTTATAAATGCACCATTTTTACATGCATTGAATATTGCTTTCATACCTGATCTTGTGCTTCTGCTATGCATTTAAATATCCATAATAAAATATAAAGAAGAATCTGCAATGTCCAATAGTCCTGGCCTGGTATTTCGACTTCAATCACTTTCCCAACGTAACGCAGTTTTCCTGTGCCCTATTCTATAAATATTTTCAGAGTTAGTGATTTAACGAGCTTTCCTCTTCGTATTTTATGAATTTAAGCCCCTTATATGCCGTCAGCTAACTGAAATGGCTAGACGTAACGGTAGGTTTTATGCTAACAGTTTATTCTATCGCACTTCTTACTTGTGGGACTCTATTCCGCTTCCTTGTTTTCCAGCCAACACTGATCTTCTCAAATTTAAATGCGATATGAATCGTTATTTTCTATCTTCTTAAATGCTGTTCTTTCATAGTTCTCTCGCCTTAACAATGTTTACCTCCCACTCTTAGTAACCTCCTTGCCTCTTAGGGGCTTTATTGCCTTGCTTGGAGTGAAAGAATTAAAAACAATATATATATATATATATATATATATATAGGAACAGTCCGATATTAAATAGGAACCAAAGAGAGTTTAAAAATATCTAAAAAAGATAGAATAAATAAATGGAAAAGGATAGAATCAAAATGATTTTTGGGTAATAATAGTAATATATATATATATATATATATATATATATATATATATAGATAGAGAGAGAGAGAGATAGATAGATGGGAAATCTGGTTATCTTTTCTTTGGGAAGACGAAAAACCCAGTGTTCTTTCCCGGTCTTTTGTACAAACCAGCCGTCTTTCGCGACATATAAACATTCATCATATAAACAGAACGCACTGGTGAGGATATTGCCAGTTGGTGTTGTATATATTAAAGTGGCCAGAAATGAAAAAATCTAAACCTTAAAATCAAAGCGACCGAAATTAAAGACTGTAAGTCGAGGGGATTTGGATAAACAATTCTACTTCCCACTTATATTGCAGAGATTAAGTTTTGCACCATCTGAATTTTATGATCTTCATTTTAATTCGAACATATGAAACTCTACAAGCAGAAGATGAAAAATCTAATGTTAGTCAGCATCTGATAAGAATACGAAACTAAATTTTCGATACTTAACAAAAAAAAATGTTTATTCACTTCTAGGCTCCATTAAATTGCCGACAGACGAATCGAGGGTATGTGGTTTCTGTTATTTTCTTCAAACGTTTGATCTTCTTTCGAGAGTGTAAGTGATTCTCTCACCCAAGTTGCTGGTAGGGCTTTGATATAACTTTCTTTCGTCCATATGTCTTTGGATATATCTTAAGCTCAGGTGGATACCTTGTTTTTGTTTATTATTTTAACTCACATATCCATATCCTTAGAGGATTGTTTTTTGGCAGTTGCGAGTCTACGTTCAGCATTCAGATTCTTTCCTCAAGGATATGAATAATTAGACATTGAAATTATATCAGCAGAACCAAAGTTTCAATTGTAGAAAATGCGATGCAAACGCCCACTTCAAAGCCGGAAATTATTAATAGTTTACATTAGTTCTAAAGGAAATGAAAACGTTTGCACAGTATTGTATACATGTGTATATTTTTGTCAGTTCTCATCTATCTATCTATCTATCTATCTATCTATCTATCTATCTATCTATCTATCTAAGCATGGTCTTCTATCTATCTATCTATCTATCTTATCTAATCATGGTCTCCCATCTATCTATCTAAGTAAGGTCATCTATCTATCTATTTATCTAAGTCTGATCATCTACCTATCAATCTAAGTCTTGCTATTTATCTATCTATTTAAGTCTGGTCATCTATCTATTTATCTATCTATCAATGTATCTATCTATATATCTATCAGTCTGTTCTTCTATGTATCAATCTTGGTCTGATCATCTATCTATCTATCTATCTATCTATCTATCTATCTATCTATCTATCTATCTAAGCATGGTCTTCCATCTATCTATCTATCTATCTATCTATCTATCTATCTATCTATCTATCTATCTATCTGTTGTGGATTCCGAGATGAATTCGGTCTCCAATGAAGAACAAACGCAATAATTAAATATAAGAAATAAAATGTATTTACACAATTATACAAAGTTAGTAAATCCAGGAACACGATTAGTAGCAAATACAGATAAATATATACAGTCTCGAAGTAGGACTTGCTTAGAGTCTACGTGCTTGTAACTGACTTCTACAAGAGGCTACCTCACACTATCTCCGTTCGTATATTCTCTATCTCTCTTTCCGACTACCCTCTCACTATCCGACTACCCTCACTGACTGTAACTCTAGGTATTTAACGGCAGCAGTCCAGGTACACTGGTAGAGTCCACTTATATGAAAAAGTGGTGAACCCCATAACACTATCTATCTTAGTCTGGTCATCTATCTATCTATCTATCTATCTATCTATCTATCTATCTATCTATCTATCTGTCTATCTGATCATCTCTCTCTCTCTCTCTCTCTCTCTATATATATATATATATATATATATATATATATATATATATATATATATCTAAGTCTGGTCATCAATTTATTTATCTCAGTAAATTTGCATTTACCTATCCTCGTTATTACCTACATTTGCTTCATATATATTTTTAAACTAAGATTCACTCAGGACAATTGTCTAGCCTAGAACCCTTCAAGTGCGAAGGCTACTTAATGTGGATATTGATGAATGTGATGTATGACGTGAATGAAAGAATAGGTGACATGAAGTGAATATTATGAGGATAAGGAGGATATATTGCGGTTGACACTTGACTTGAATATGCTGATATTTTGGTGTTCAGTGAAGCCACCCCCCCCACGTGGGAGTAGAACTGTTTTCTTAACATTGGAACAAGGAGGAAAATGGGTATGTCGACTCCGTTGAAGTGGCATGTATTAGCCGTGATGGCCAGAACGAAAGAACACGAGTACAAGAGGGCGATTGTTGACTCACGAGACGAGTATGACCATTGACAAGATTTTCATCTATCTGGGATTTAGAATTTAGGCTATTCCTTCTAATACACCAGTTACCAGCCAAAACTGAAAAGCTCAGGCTGCCGTCCTATTTAATCGATAGGTAGAAAAGGTACAGGGAAGCAACTTTATGGCTGTGGAAAAGTGATTAAAGCCGCGACGCCAGGTCAAGACCAATAATATCACTGATTCTTCTTTGGATTTTACCAAGAATCTCTACATATATAGCAGGAGCACTGGACCATATGTTACAGCAATATTCCAATTATGGGCGAATGGTCGACTTTATATGGCATATAAATGTTTATATGCAAGACAGAATCCAGAGAGAAAATATGTCTAGCACAAAACAGTGAACCAGATCAAGTAATGGATTCAATACAGTTTTTCCACTTCATGTCAGCCGAGAATCTGCAACGAGGTTATCTTGGAGGTTAGCATCAACCATATTGATGGAAGGCAGAAATCTTTCAAACAATCAATAGCGCTAAAATTAACAAGCTATTCACTGCCTCAGTTAACAATAGACTAGGTCATTTTTTTTTTTAGATCAGCAGCCAATTTGAAGTTAACGAAGTGATCAGACTTACTATCGGGACAGGAGTAAATGGTTTTGCCATCGGCATAGATACCAAGTGTTCATGTTCTTTAACATCCAGTAACTCTTCGCGTAGGAATTGCTTTTTTGCCTTGCTTGGGGTGAAATGATGAGAAAAGAGTTTAACATCCAAGTACTAACTGTTCATCAAATTACCAACATCGTCTAAGTACAAAGGACTGAAACGCGGTGCTAAAAAAAAATCTGCGAATTTTATCTTCTTTCTTTCTAGATCAGGGAAATTAAATTATTTGCTTACAGTGGGCTATGATAAGTTTTTTAGCCACTCTTAATTACATCAATTTTGGCTTGTTTAATAACGTCTCTTCTTTTTTTCAGACAATACCGTGTTAGTATCAAGCTACTCTCATCTATGAACAATAGTTGACATATCTTGCAATGAAAGTTCGTGGAAGTAAGGAAATTAGTGAATTTCAAAAATGGCAAATAATAGGATGGCATCAGTGTGGCAAGTCAAATAGAGAAATTGCTAGGTTTTTCCAAGTTAATCGTCAAACGGTTAATAATATTGTGAGGAAATTTAATGAAGAAGGCCATTGTCGTGTGGAACAGCGTTCAGGAAGACCAAGCATCGTGTCTGTGCAAACGAAATGGGCACTGAATAGGGAAGTCATCAAAAACCGTCGTCAGAGCGTCAAAGATGTCGCCAACAGCATGGAAATGTCGCCATATGTGGTGCGAAAGATTCTGAAAGAAGAGTTGCAAGAAAGAAGTCTTCGATTTCAGAGGTTAACAGGAACCTTCGTATAAAGTTGGCGAGGGAATTCGAGAGCAAAGTTTATGAATTTTGGCAGTCTGTAATTTGGTCAGATGAAAGTAATTTCTGACAATATTCGAATTCGAGACAGGTTTATGTTTGGAGAAATCAGAATGAGACTTGGAACACTGAATGTCTGCAGGCTACAGTGAAACATGGAGGGATTGGAGTAATGGCGTGAGGTGCTGTCTGGTTTGGAGGGAAATCTGAGCTGATTCTTGTTGACGAGCAGTTGAATGGTCCAAAACACTGTCAAATATTAGAGAAAGGACTACTCCCACTATTTGAAACCAATCAGATTGACAAGAATGTCTACCTTTTTCAAGGAGATGGAGCGCCGTATCAAACGAACAAAGTAGCAAATGCCTGGAAGGAATCGCAAGGAATTAAGTCACTGCCATGTGTAACCCAAAGTCATGACATGAATCCAATAGAGCACGTTTGGGAACACCTTGAGCGAAAACTTCGAGGGCGTGCAACCAAAATCACGTCTGTGGCAAACCTTAAAGAAACATTGTTAAAGGAGTGGCAAAAGAAAGATCCGTCGATTGTTGATAACTTGATCAAATCCATGAAAAATTGAATCCAAGCACTGACACTAGCAAATGGAGGACCTACTCCATAGTAGTTCCAAATACTGTTTATTTATGCTGAATATGGATCACGTAATTAAATTTTAAATTGGAAGTAACTACTTCCAATTTAAAATTTAATTAATGATTTCTCCTGGCAAAAAAACTTTCTTAGGCCACTGTATATATAAAAAAATGGAGAGAAATGTTTAATGAGAAGCAAAAACAAGAACAAATCTATTTTCCATACGTGAGGATGTCTTTTGGGGAACAGACGAAAGCTTGTAAAACTAAAAAAAAGACCTTATGCAACTGGAATTTATAAACAGGGATCATATCATTCATATACAGGTTCGGGGTTAGTATCTTATTGAAAATTGTTAATGGGAAAATGTAGTTGCTTCTCGCCATTTAAATCATTAACCTCTATATTTGTTTTTTGTATGAATGATTCATGTAATTATAAATTAAATTGCACCTATAATCGATATATATATATATATATATATATATATATATATATATATATATATATATATATATAGATAGATAGATAGATAGATAGATAGATAGATAATATTGAAGGAAAATATTTACGATTCCAATTGAATAAATTATGACCATGGAATATTAGTGTTTTAAGCCTTATTATTATTTATATATATATATATATATATATATATATATATATATTTTAGTGAAATTTTATCTTGTTTTTTTTAAGATCAGGGGAAAATTAAATTGTTTGAGAATTGAAGTTAAAACCGGGAAGGAAATAAAGAAGGCAGTTTGTTATCAACGCATGCAGGCAAACATCTGGGATTGATTGAGAAACGATATGACATGCAAGTCGGTCATCATATCTCAAAGACGTGGTGATTAACTATTTCGCTTTAAATATACCGCTTTGACATCCGAGGTGGCGCCACTTTTTTCTTTTTTTCGAAAGACTCGATGGCAAGAACTTATCAAAAGTGTTTGTATTTTTTAAACGACATATACATAAATTATTTTACGATTTATTTAGACAAGTAATCGCATTATTAATTTTGACTGCTATATCTTCGGCATAATTATCGTTACGTTTCATCGCAACTTAGCAGGTCTTCATTCTACGGTCATATCTGTTAAAAACAATAAATTTTTTAGGAGTTGATTTATTATCACACGTTCGTGATATTTGACTAGTATAATATTCAGTATCATATCGGTTGCTTTACATCGTAAATACTCAGTGCTTCAGACTATGTCCATCAGTAGAGACAGGGAGGTTTAGGAAAAAAGCTCTCGACGTGACTGAGAGTATGCTTAAACTCTCTTTCTGTCTATCTCTCTTTCGATATGTCTACCACAGTCTATTCATTTCTATCTATCTATCTATCTATCTATCTATCTATCTATCTATCTATCTATCTATCTATCTGTTTTAACGTAGGGATGGTTACTGCTTAGAATAATCACACGAAGGTTGGTAATGAACGATAATATTTAGGACAAGAACAACACATATAACTGCAGGCCAACATACAGCATTCACTACTGTATTTATGTGAATGAGGACATACACATTATCGTCCGTAGGTATGCTATAACACTATCTATCTATCTATATATCTATCTATCTATCTATCTATCTATCTATCTCATGCCTCCAAAGAAACGCGATACCTCCGGTATGAAATGAATTTTAAAAATTGAGAATTTTTTAATGCTTTTTAATTTTAGCTTTAATTTCAAACTAGTATATTAAATGTAATATTTCCAATAAGCAAAATACATTTTAAAACGAATTTAAATTGTTTGGAAGTATTTTTTGTTTAAATGCTAAAAATGGTTGTTCGTAGCTATAGTTACACATATTCTCAGTATAAAGTAATGCTCTTTATTAAAAAATATTTCAAAAATACAATATACATTTTTGAAACTTTATTTGAGGTATATTAGCTGAATTAAAGTTTAATTAATTTGATTTAAAACAAATATTACTTATTTTTAGTTTGATATATTGCCTAAAAAGTCTTTTTAACACAGAGGTGTGTGAATTTTATAAGGCGGAGAAAGCCTAATGTTTGGGAAATTTAAACTGATTGGAATAATTTTTTTCTTAATTATTAAAAGTGTAATAATTAAAATCAGTTTACCACAAAGAAGGCGATAGCACTACTAAAATCAGAAGGGGTGGGGGTACTTTTAGCGAAAGAGAATGAGTAGACTTTAGGAGAAATTGTAAAATCGAATAAAATTTGACCACCCATCGAATATCTGACACGAATAATCAATATTTGACCACCGTTGAATAAAACTTGACCACTCCTCGAACATCTTACACGGACAATCAATATCTGACCACCGCTGAATAAAATCTGACCACCCGTGGATCATCTTAAACAGACAATCAATATCTGACCACCGCCGAATAAGATCTGACCACTCCTCGATCATCTTACACGGTGAACCAATATCTGACCACCGTCGAATAAAATTTGGCCACCCATCGAATATCTGATACGGGCAATCCATATCTGACCACCGTCGAATAAAATCTGGTCACCTGTCGAAAATCTTGCACGGACAGTCAGTACCTGACCACCGTCGAATAAAATCTGGTCACCCACCGAATATCTGATACGGACAATCCATATCTGATCACCGTCGAATAAAATCTGACCACCCGTCGAAAATCTTACATGGACAATCAATATCTGACCACCATCGAATAAAATCTAGACACCCACCGAATATCTGATACGGACAATCCATATCTGACCACCCGTCGAATAAAATCCCTGTAAAAGTGTTACAGAAATGGGTGTCAGCGTTTCAACAATTTCAGATCATCCCAAGTAAATTGTAAAAGTGAAAGTGAAAGAACTCGATGAATGGGTTCCACATGAAATCAGACGTTTGAAGTGTGTTCGATACTGTATCTGCGAAATTCAAATGATCGATTAGAGACTTGTGATGAGAAATGGATCTTTTATGACAATCATAATCGATCGCCTAAATGGCTTGATCTTGCTGAATGGCGCAAACACTTTTCAAAAGCAAAATTTCACTAATAGAGGAGCATGGTGACTCTCTGGTGGTCCATCATTGGCATTATCCATTCCAACATTCCAGAATCTAACCAGAGAACTACTGACGAAGTTTACTGTCAGTAACTGGGCGAAATGCACATTGAGTTAAGCAAAATGCGATCGACACTGGTTAATCGACGACGTCCAATTCTGCTTCGTGAAGAATGGTCGGCCACATCTTGCCAGGAAGACACTGAAGAAACTTACCAACTTGGTTTACGAGACATTGCTATATCTACCATATTACCCTGATTTTTAACCCATTTTCAAGCGTTTTCAAAGTTTATTTTAAGCCAAAAGACATCCCATTTGAAAGTAGACACAGAAACTGCTTTCAAAGATTTCTTGGCGTTTAACCCTTTAGACTTTTATCGTAAAGTCATAATTAACCTTTTAATGACAGAAATGTACAGATTTTTAGTGGTTCTTATTTTGAATGATTTAAATACTATTTAGATACATTAATTCAAGAATAAGTGGTGATTCTAAAATTCGGACATTATTTTCCGGACAGCCTAATATTAACGATTGGCAAATTCTTAGGGGACAATAACGGATTGAAGATCAGAAAAATGCATTGAAAAAAAAAAGGAGTTTATTTAAACGGGAACGTAGGTGAACTGGGTGGCGGAGTTAAGGTAAAATATGGAAGGCAGTGTGTGACATAAAAGATGATGACATCGACAACTGTGAAAAAAAATTTGAAGTAAGAAGTAGAAATCTGACTGAATAGATCAAAATGAGATTGGTCAGTAAAAGGAATGCCAGGGAGGAAGAGAAGAGCTGTCAGACGATTCCTTATTGCAATCATCTTGCTGTCTCATGAACGTAATAACTGGAATAATATCACACATTAAGAGAGAGATAGAAAGAGAAGAGAGAGAAGAGAGTGAAAGAGAGATTGAAAGATATTGGCGCCGTGTGATATATTTCAGAGCACAGTGTGGAAAGGAAGACGTTAAAAATTCTATATAAGTAATAGTTTAAGACGAACAAGACCACAACGATAAATATACGCGCAGTTGAAATTATATAAAGTAAAATATGTAATTGAAGCTAATATTCAACATACGGAGTGTAACATTAAAAATAAGTAATGACATGAGAAATATCTATCTATCTATCTATCTATCTATCTATCTAATATCCTGCTTTATCTATCAGTCTATTATTCTGTCATATTTATCTAATATTCTGTTCATATCTATCTATAGCTAGCTATGGTTATATATATATATATATATATATATATATATATATATATATATATATATATATATATATATATATATAATATTCTGTTCATATTATCTATCAATCTATATATATATATATATATATATATATTCTGTTCATATCTCATCTATCTATCGATCTCTCTCTCTCTATATATATATATATTATTCTGTTCATATCTATTTATATATATATATATATATATATATATATATATATATATTCTGTTCATATCATCTCATCTCTCTCTCTCTCTCTATATATATATATATATATATATATATATATATATATATATATATATATATATATATATAATATTCTGTTCATATCTATCTATCTACGAGTTTAGGTTCGACACCTTTCCCAAAAGGAATATTTTAATGAACAATCTAATACTGATTTGGTAATTGTGTTAGCAGCACATATTTACCATTTTCCATAACTTAACATGTTTTCAGAGTGGATGCCATGAAATACCCCCAGTTTTGTCCCATAAAATTTGTAGTATTTACTGTATGACATATGAATGCAAATGAAGCAAATATTATGGAACATGAACACTATTTACTAAATTCCTTTTTCGTCAAGTGTCAAAGTGTGTGTGACATCCAGTGAGTTTCAAAGCCACGACAATAACAGTAGCCAGCGAAATTGATGGGTGAATTATCGACCTACAAAAGATGTGTAGATTGCGTGGGTAAATGTTGTTTTACCGTGAATATGTCAAGCAGACGACAAAAAGCAAAATGGAAAGAAGTGAAAGTGAAAGAGATAGAAAAAATTAGAAAAAAAAAGTAAAAATAGACGAAGAGGGAAAAAAGAACAAACTTTTCTACTAATTGATATGGCTTGTCCAGCGGATTGTAACATAGCAACTAAGGAATTTGAAAAACTATCAAAATACAAAGACCTGGAAATTGAAATAGAAAAAATGTGGAAATTGAAAACAAGAATAATACCAGTGGTAATAGGTGCATTTGGAAATTAAAAAATGGAACAAAACAACACATTGAAAGAATCCCTGAAACCCCAGCTTAAGAGACATACAGAAAATTGTCTTATTAAGTACAGCACACACTAAGGAGAACTTTGTCTATGTAACGCTAGCAACTTCATCGGAGACAAAAAAAAAAAAAAAAAAAAAATTAACATGAAATGTGGCCATAACAACACACGACCTGCCTTAGGTCTTTCCGCAGACCTAGTGTGTCCTTAGAAATCTTTCCGCAGAATTGGTATAATAATTCCATAGCAGAAATTCGAATAGTAATAATAATAATAATAATAGTAATAATAATAATAATAATAATAATTATAATAATAATAGTAATAATAATAATACAGATAGGATCTGTAACACTTTTACAAGAAATAAAAGAAAAAATAATAGAAAAAAAAGTAGACGAAGAGGAAGAAAAAAAGAACAGTGATCATAAAACAAATAAGCTACACATTCTTCAATTATTAAATCAAGTCTATTTTCGTTTTTTATAAAGACGTTTACACTAAAGCTTATTAAATATACACATCTAAAGACATAGTGTTATTTATTTACATACGTAACTATTTACATACGTAACTAAAACGCATGGGGATAGTTACGTATGTAAACTACTAACTTCCCGCCCTGGGCGAATGAAGAAAATCACAGGAGATTTCCATTGAATTTATGATAATTTATTTGACTAATTTCTCTGAGATACTAATCAACTAGCGGAAAATTCCAAGATGATCCCAATCACCATCATATTACGCACGTTTCCGTTGCATGCCAATCATGGTAACTGCGTTTCATTCATTTTGACACGTTGCTTACCAGTACAACCGTATTTCTCAAGACATGCGACGTTTGTACAAAAACTCATAATTTTTAGTAGCTTTTTTTATATACGGAAGGTCTTCAAACATACAGAGATTGCCATGTCAACAAGAAGGCAGATTCTGTTTTTGTGGTCTTTGATCTCGAATGTCTGGGGATTATCTTGATTGTTCTGTCTGCGTACATTGCAAATCTCATAAAAGTGTTAAAGAACCTATCTCTATCTCTATTATTATTATTATTATTATTATTACTATTATTATTATTATTTATCATTATTATTTTCACTATTATTGGCGTTTTATTATTATTATTATTATTATTACCGCCTAGGGACCTAAGGTTAGAAATGGTCCCGTCAGGGACCTAAGGTTAAATTTCACTGACAAAAAAAAAAAAAAATTACATAGATAAAGCCCTTCGTAAGGTGTGGACTGTACTATCAGAACAATTTTTTGTATCTCCTTGAGGCATGGACTTCCAGGAATCCCTTCAATTAGTCTACTGCAATCTTTTCCAACCAGTCCTAGGGCTCCAACTACAACAGGGATTGTTGATGTTCCCATATGCCACATTTTCGAGATTTCTATTTCAAGGTCTTTGTACTTTGACAACTTTTTGAATATCTTCAAAGATACATTGCAGTCAGCAGGGACTGCCATATCAATAAGGAGGCATCGTTTTTGTTTGTGGTCTTTAATAACAATATCTGGCCGGTTGGCCTTGATTGTTCTGTCAGTGTGTATTGTGTAGTCCCATAGAATTATTATTATTATTATTATTATAAAAAATACTCTTCGGCTATAACTTTTCTTTAAGTTGTTTTATGTTTTTGACAATATTAAAATTTGCTGTTTACTTTAAGTAAACACCCGATGTACATTGATAGAACAGTTAGCATTACTGTTGGTTGAAATTTATAAAATCTTTTCCCTTAAATAATTTTCCCAGAAAATAGGTCTCTCAAGTCCACTAACTGATATCACCTTTCTAATGCTGAGGTTGGGGGAGGGGCTTCCTTCCTAACTTTTTCTTGACATTATTTTCTCTTCGAGTTAAATGCGCTATCCATTTTGGTTATTTCTGGGATTGAACATTCTTCAAGTAATTTAATTCCTGCTACTTGGTAAAGTTCTTTGACACTCTGTAGCGCCAGTTCACGAGATTCGATGAATGGTTTTCATCCCTCAAAGACCTATAGAGTTAATTCGCTCGAATCTATTTTTAATCATTGATCATAGAAAATGGTTGTATATAACTGACAGTTTAGCTATTTCCAAACGAACTGGAATGCTATGCATGAAGTTTGTGTGAGAGCCTCGATCTAGGGAGACTAGGTTCAATTTATTTGCTTAATGTTTTGTTTTGCATCCCCTTGTGGTATTGGCAAAAACGACCCCAAGAGCAGAGGTTTTATGTTCAATTTACTTATTTCCGTGTACTATGACAATTTTAATGCGTTGATTTATCCCAAGCCTCATAGTCGCTGAAACTTCTTACGGAATGCGAAAAGAGCAAGGAAACTAAACATCTGATCTTATTACTTAAATCATTTAAAAATGATGACTTGTGAAAGAAAACAAATCTTATTTTAAATTCATACTTGATACCTGTAATTTGCGAAAGCTTATCAGACAGGCCGCCATGTTCACTGTTGAAAATCACGTAAACTAACGCTTGAAATCACGTCGGAAAGAGACGCATGTGACGTTGAAGTGTTTACAAAAGTCTTGCCACTTCCAATCAATAATTGCAGATAGGAGCATCAATAATTATTCCGTCACCTAAAGATGAACAATAGATACATTTTACACTAAAAATACATTTTTTTTTCTGTACACTCTCCTTGTCAATATACTTATCGAACATCTTCTCTATTAAACATATAGATTGAATGTAGTGTGCTCCATAATTTTAATCTTGTGTCACATCTAAGCTATGCTTTGAAAATCACCATATAGGTCAAAGGTTATAAAGCTTAGAAATGGACATGTTGCCGATTAAGATTCTATGGAATACGATATAAATTATAATCTGGCCACTAACACCCTAACGCAGGAGACTATAATAGATAACTTTAAAAACACGGAGCTGTTTAAATGAAAAAATATATATATATAATATATATATATATATATATATATATATATATATATATAGTTAAATTCCCAGATGAAGCGTCCATCTTTTTAATTTTGAATTTTAATGTAACTATAACAACAAAAACATTTCGATTTCATTTTTGCCTTGAAAAAGTCGGAAGACGAAACGCGTCGGCAAAATGTAAGATTTTTTCCAGTTGTCATTTGATACCATATATATATATATATATATATATATATTATATATATATATATATATATATATATATATATATATATATATATATATATATATATATATATATATATATATATATATATATATATATAAATATATATATATATATATATATATATATATATATATATATATATATATATATATATATATATATATATATATATATATATATATATATATATATATATATTATAAATATATATATATATATATTTAACTATATTATATATATATATATATATATATATATATATATATGAAGGTGTATTATTATATATAAAAGTTTTCTCAACCTGATTCGGTAGAATAGAATTCTTTCTTTTTACATAGGAAACTTTAAAGGAGACTTCGCTAAGTGTATGCTGGGCATTTTGAGTGGTCCAGTGTGTAGCAATCTTGTTTCGCTAAATCAATAATTATAACTGAATGAATAGTGAGTTCGAGCCTTACATAATACATTGTACACGCGACCTTGTGCCATATCTAAGCTACACGCAATAAATCATCAGTGCAATGTCAATTTGACCGCTGAGTTCGAAATTATTAAAGAAATTGTATTTTACCACAGGCAAAATAAGTCACTGAAAGCAATACAGGCAAAACACAATCGCATTAATATTGTAAAGTGGACAGTTGCATGCGAACGAGTTTCGCGTGCACGCATGCGCTGGAGCATGCGCTTTAACGATAGGAAGCTCGCTATTTGTACACCAATAACAAGTGTGACTGCGGAATAAATTTTCTATGGATAAGAATATATTCTGAAGGGGAGAGAGAGAGAGAGAGAGAGAGAGAGAGAGAGATATGGAGGGATATTTTGAAATAAGTATTTTTTAATTCACGAAAAGAATTCAAGAACATGAAGTCTTTTTCTTAATTAAGGTACTGACTGCAAATGATACACACGACCTCAACCCTGTAAAAAATATGTAAGGGCAACAGTTCTTTAGATGAATATAACGTTTAGATTTAAGTGCTATAAAGTAGGTAATTAGTTGAATTTGTGTAGATAAAGATGTATGTTTAAGTAGCAAAAGCTATAGAGGAAACAAGAAAAATCATTGTTATATTTTATTCTTAACGTCATGGGAACGTTAATAACAGTTCAGCTGGAAAGAAGTGACGAAGAAATAAGTGCAATGTAAAGTAAAATTGCATGTTTTAGTTAACAAAACCATATCTTATGGTTAAAAGAATTGCTGTTTAAGTTTACGTTTTAGCAGAATAATTTACATGCGAATGGTGTGGCATTTTAAAATTCACGTTTAACAAAATATTGGAAAACATTTTAGCGTACGCTAGAGAGAACGAGAACAATCGAAAGAAAACAAATCTTATTTTAAATTCATACTTGATACCTGTAATTTGCGAAAGCTTAACAGGCACGCCGCCATGTTAACCGTTGAAAATCACGTAAAGTAACGCTTGAAATCACGTCGGAAAGAGACGCAGGTGACGTTGAATTGTTTTTATTTATAAAGGTCTTACCACTTCCAATCAATAGTTGCACATAGGTATATCATTAAGTTCGTCGCCTAAGTATGAACAAAAGATGTATTTTACAGTAAAATATATATTTGTGATATAATCTCCTTGTCAATATATCGAACCCAACTTTTATCGATTAAACATATGGGTCTAATGTTATACAGTGAACATCTATCTATCTAGTGATTTTCACAAGATCTACCACTTTGTAGAACAGACTCCCACTTGGGTACTTCCTTTAACACTACAATCGTAACCTCTTCAATTAAATGATCATTAATTTTTGTATCCACTTTATCCTCTTTCGCATCTTACCACCCCACTCGTTCTATTCTTATCACAATCTTCATTTATCATTACCATTTTAACAATAACCCTCTTCCTAAAGTGGCTCCCGGGTCTTTAAAGTTAGTATTAGAACAAGAACTGAGAGAAATACTTTTATATGCATGAAATACATCAGGAACTGTATTACTGTTTGGATCGCACTGTTGAATTTGAAAAATAAATCATTCTTTTACGATATGCCTTAAGTCGATTGCTTATTTAAAAACAACCTGGACACAAAGTGTCTTGGAGAAAATCTCAAAACGGGAATTGAACTTACGAACAATTGCCTTTGAAAACATCATATTCACTACCAGGGTTGGCACCAGGGTACTCAGCGCCCTAGGCTAACTCTACGGTATGCGTCGTCTTTTCTTTGGCCAATAGGTTCGATAAGGTAATTAGATAAGATTATACCAGATTATGCGGATGTCAGTAATACACCAATTGGCACATAATAAACATCACCTTCATAAAGAATTAAGCGCCCTAGGCGATTTTCTAGGGGAGGGTAGTGTTGGTCCCACTATTTCCTGCCAAGTGCCTTATTTTACATTCTACCTAGTCTTGCACAAGGCCAAAATATAGAATCCTCTTGCAAAACCTGCAAGCTATCAATTATGCTACGATAGGCAGGAGGGTGTGACAAAAATTGGCAAGAGAGGAAAGAAATGAAAACGAAGTGGGGGATAATTTTGCAATGGACTCTGGAGTTGTATTATTGAAATTGGGATGAAGATTTGGAGCTGTCACGTGACCAACATTTCGCACTTGAACGACTGATCTAGGGGACTGAGGCAGAAGGCTGGAGATCGAGACAGAAGGAAGTGGACCTGACAGAAATGGCAAGGAAACAATGACAAAGAAAAGGCGAAAGAATCCATCAGAGAGAGAGAGAGCAAGAAGAGAGAGAGAATGAGAGATAGACATAAATATGTATAGAAAGAGACAGAAAGGGAAAAGAAATAGAAGAAATAGTGAATGGAAGGGAAAGCGTAAGAGTAAAAGAGAGATAGAGATAGTGAGATCATTTGATTTGAGAGAGGCAGAGAGAGAGAGAGAGAGAGAGAAAGGAGGAAAAAGAATGATATATATATACATATATATATATATATATATATATATATATATATATATATATATATATATATATATATATATATATAATATAATGGACTAAATCCGACAAATATTTTAATATATTTTCTGTTTATACGTTCATACGTTATTCTTATAGATATATGTTGTTAATACTGTTTATTATAAACAGAGAATTAACTTATATATTTGTATCTATAAATATAACGTATAAATGGATATATATACATACACACACACACACACACACACACACACACATATATATATATATATATATATATATATATATATATATATATAAAAGAGTGTTAAAAATTCAAGAACTACGGTGAAATTGGACGCGAACAAGAAAATCGTGATTAAATAATGATTTTCCAAGCGTAGCTCAGATGGCAAAAGGCCAAAAGTATAGGGCACCCAGAAATCGTGACTAAATATGGCAAGTAGTAGTGTGAGACTTTGTAATAGATTTAAAAAGTGAAGGAAGAAAAAAAGAAAATGAGTGAGAAATATCGAAAGAGAGAGAGAGAGAGAGAGAGAGAGAGAGAGAGGGAGAGAAAACAGGAACTGAGTGTGCATTTGACTGTGTATGGTAGAATAAAACCTCAAAGATGAAAAAGGAAAAAGAGAAGAAGTATATATATATATATATATATATATATATATATATATATATATATATATATATATATATATATATATATATGGTTATAGTTATAGTTATGCAGAAAAGGAAACGCTGGCATTTTAAAGTTTAAATTATTTTTTATAAACTTTCCCTTCGTACACATACACTAAAGTCATCTATCTATCTATCTATCTATCTATCTATCTATCTATCTATCTACTGCTTCGCCACTGATAGAAATTGTTGTGCTGTTTTGAGGAAATGGAATAAATTCGACTTTTAAAAAATTATTTAAATATATGTAGTTTTAATGGATACTCATATTTGAGTAGATGTGCTATTCCATTTATTTATTTATTTATTAACAGTATATATATTTATTTACTTCTACCAGCCTGAATTTATATATATATATATATATATATATATATATATATATATATATATATATATATAGAGAGAGAGAGAGAGATATTTAAAAATGAAAAAACTGCGGTTCTTATGGTTAAACGATGGTGGACGCGATGGAGGACGCGATGGTGGACGCGAAACAAGGAAATCGTGATTAAATATGGCAAGTAGTAATGTGAAGCTTTGAAATACATTGAAAAAGCGAAGGAGGAAAAAAGACAATATGTGAGAAATCTAAAATAAAGAGAGAGAGAGAGAGAAAAGAAGAGAGAGAGAGAGAGAATAAGAACTGAGGAAACAGCTAATATTACCACGGTATTTACTCTGTCCCTCCGCTAGGACGAGATGTGACACAAGGTCTATTTTTAGGTGTGAACCCGAGCGCGTAGGCCCTGGGACAAGTACAAAAATTCCCCTCCGCTCCGCAACTGTCGGTTGAGCTGGTCTCGGTGCGAGCACCGATCCCTCCCTTTGGTGCAATGGGAGGGCGCGGCCTCGGGCAGATGTTCCCCAGGACTGGGCACCTCTTCAGTATTATTTTCCTCAGTTGCTTCTCTGTCCTTTGACAGAGAAACCCCATAGCGCACTCTGTCCAAAGACAGAGATGCAACTGAGAGATGATAAGGAACCGTGAAATTACTCAAAAAGAGTAATTTACACGCTAATATTACCACATACAAATTTTGGGACCACAATCTGGATTTAATAATTAATACGTCGCATTCCTTCTTTGGTTTAATTAACTCCTACTTAATTAAGATGCTGATAATATTTAACACATAGCGCCCAATTTATTTTAGAGTTGTGATCACGTAAAATGTTAAAACCGTCAGCCCTAAGATTAAAATTAGCCAACAAGTTAGACTATACAAAATGAGCTAAAATTTTAAGCTTAATTTCATTATTACTATTATTATCATCATTTGTGTATGTTATATTTCCTGCTTCGCATGCTGTAGAACCGTTTGCAAACTATGATCCTTAAGCCCTACACGAGAATTACCATTTAATTGATATGCCTTTTCTTAGCGTATCGGATTTTGATGTTACCTGTTAGTAAAATTGTCCATTCCTTTTCTAACGAGGCCCAAAGCTCAGATTACTATTGGTGCAGTGTCTTCATTCCCTACTTCCTGTTAATGTCAATCTCCAGGTAGTTCTATTTGGAAAATTTCTTGGTAATTTTCATGAAGGTGTTTCTCTCAGATGTTACTGCTATGTCAATACGCATACACTTCCTGAATTTATTGTCTTTTTTGATAATATCAATTCTGTAAGCTTTTTTCCCTGTCAGTTTGAATTGGCATGTCCCCGAGGATAGTTACATCATTATTTTGTGTAATTGTATCTGGTTGGTGTTCATACCATCTCTCAGTGTTTCCGATTTTGTGTTTTTGGTGTATATTCCAGTGCACATACGTCGATACCTTGTTATGTCTGTGGGTATATTCCTTTTTTGGTATTTCCGGAATTCCTGAGTTAATATGGTCAACAGTTTCATCATATTTTTGCACAGGTCCTGCATTTTGGATTAGTTCCATCCTTGATTATGTGACAGTGATAGGATCCTGTTGCGTGATTATTATTATTATTATTATTATTATTATTATTATTATTATTATTATTTTCTTTGATTTCTGGCGTTTACACATTTCTTTCCTGGTGATGGGCTGTACTTGTGAGAACAATTTTTTGTATCTCCTTGAGGTATGGACTTCCAGGAATCCCTTCAATTAGTTTACTGCAATCTTTTCCAACCAATCCTAGGGCTCCAACTACAACAGGGATTGTTGATGTTCCCATATGCCACATTTTCGAGATTTCTATTTCAAGGTCCTTGTATTTTGACAGCTTTTTGAATATCTTCAAAGATACAATGTAGTCAGCAGGGACTGCCATATCAATAAGGAGGCACCGTTTTTGTTTGTGGTCTTTAATAACAATATCTGGGATTATTATTATTATTGAATATATGATCAGATAAATGATCAGATAATATCCTTATATATATATATATATATATATATATATATATATATATATATATATATAGTTTATGCAAATTTAGGTAATCCGTATGGGTAGACCTGAGGAGGATGATATCCAGAGAGCTCAATGTAAAATTCAGAGCATATATGTTTGAATAAAAAGACAGACCACGTTAAGATTCCATGTAATAAGCTATTTCACTATAACCCCTTTAACAGGGTTCTGGATCATCAGACTTTACTTCAAAAGCTGAAATGAAAAAATGAAAAATGAAAACAAAATCAAAAAGTCTGAATTTCTTTTTTCATTTTTTCATTTCAGTTTTTCAAAGTGAAAGTCTTATGTTCCAGAACCCTGTTAAAGGGTTATGGTGAAATTTTATTACATGGAATATATATATTTGTATATTTATTCAAATATATATATATATATATATATATATATGAATATGGAAAAAAAACGAAGGCTATAAAAAATTACTTTGTGAATGTACGAATGAAAAGAAATTTAATGAAAATGTCTAATCGCAGTGGCTTGTCAGACGTCTTCAATGAAACATGTATGAAAGAAGGATTGCTGCCAAAATACTCAATATATATATATATATATATATATATATATATATATATATATATATATATATATATACTCAAACAAACAGTAGACCAATTTAAACTGTTGCTGTTTACTTTTACCAAGCGTCTGGTTAATTGCATCCAGCTATTTGGATAATATTTACATTGGGATGTTAGTTATGTGCAGCAAAGATTTTGCATCGACGTCTAAAACTCGACAGAACATGAAGTGTGTCTTATGAATATGTCTATCACACAGTCATAGAGGCTGATAGGAGGACGGACAGACAGACAGGGTTTGGGAGAAAAGAGGCACAGAACAAAATGGCTGAATGAGTTTAGTGTTGGAAGAAAAGGATCGCAGATCGGCGCTGAAGTAGTTTGCTGGAGACGTCTAAAGACGAGTGTCTGTAACTGTAGACTGCGCCGAAAATATGTCTTCTCGTTCGGCTGGCAGCTTCTTGGAGTTCGCTTCAGAACACAACCGCTGAAGAGAAGAAAAAGAAGGGCTTCTCTATACGAATTAATGCAGCTTAGTGCGTGCGTGTCCATCTTGAGTTTGGTCTTAATAAGGAATAAGGGTAAGGAAGAAGGAATGATGGCAATTCGAGTGTTCGAAGAAGGAAAGGAAGATGGGAGTTCTGGTAAGGACAATGACGTTGTCTTGAGGGGAGGAAAAAGAGATGTGGGGAGGTTTGCGAATTTAAAAGGACAAAATGAGAGAAAAAATGAGGCAAAAATACGAGAGTTGAAGTGGAGTGGAAAGAAGAGAAGAGATTGTGGGAAGGAGAGAAAAATAGAGAAATAGAAAAGGAAGAACAGTTGAATGAATGCAAAGACGCAAATGTGGAAAAGGACATATGCAAATGAATAGATAGTGGGTTTAATCAATCAGGCAAGTGACACCTGACCTATTGGATTAAAGAGTTGGTTAAAACACAGCAGGTCCTCTAGCAGTTGGGTGTTCAATCTCAGGCTCTGACAGTACTGAAAATACGCATAAACAGGTTTAACGTCAAAAACGGACAAGCAACGCACAGTTGAATAATGTTAGTATCCACCAGTCCTATAATCAGTTATGATCCACCAGTATCTATAAAAAGAATACCCGCTCGGCCCGGTGGCTAGGATCAAAGTGTAGTATCTGCGCTTTGTGGGCTGCCGGGTCGGGTGTCTCGTCGAACTCTCTGCTGCAGAGAGGAACCCGGACGAAGCTCCGCCGAAGGGTGGGGTTTCGTTCGGGGATGTGAAACGGAACTAGCCCGCTTGGACGGGTTTAGATGGGTTTATTTTGGCTGGGCCTGGGCTCCAGACATACCCACAAAAAAAAAAAGGCCTTGTGCCACATTCAATTCCTGTGGGTGAATTGATAAATACCATCCACCAGTCCTGGGAAACTATGGAGTTTTAACGCTATTGATACTCGGCGGAAAATCAAGAGAAATATGATGAGAGAAATACTAATAAAACATGATTAAATAATTAATTTTTAAATCAATTGAAATAATTTAAAAGAAAAATCTAGAAAAAAACATTAATAATATTACAATAGTTACACCCAAAGAAACGCGATACGTAAGGTTTAAATGTAAAATATCCCTTGAAAATTTTATTTTAGTTTCAGTTTCAAGCTAGATTAAATTTAATATTTCCGATGAGAAAAATACTTTATTTCAAAACTAATTTAAATTGACAAGAGGGAATTTTGCTTTTTTAAATCGCTAAGAATTGCTGATTTTAACGCCATTTTTAACTACCTCTCAGCACAATGTTATTATCTTTATTTAAAAAAATATCTTAAAAATAAAATATACTTTTATGAATCTTTATTTGAGAAATAATAGCTGATTTAAAGTTTAATTAATCTGATTTGGAACAAATATTACTTACTTTTAGTTTAAAATATTGCAGAAAGTTCTGTTTTAACACGTAGGTAGGTGTTTATTTAAGGTGTTGAGAGCTTTACTGACAGCCAGAAGTTTATCTAATTTTTGTCTACGGGAGACATATCTGTAAAAGTTACAAAGTGATTGCATTTTTTTTATATAATTTTTAACTACACAGTAATCTTAAAAATTTAGGAAAATATTCGCCGTAGTCTAATGTTTATTGAATTTTAAGTAATTTGGATTTAAATTTGATATAGTTATCGCTCTTATTTTCTGATAATATCGTGTATCGTGTCCGTATTTACAAAAATCGATATGTTTATACAGACAAAAAAATTCCAGTTTTAAAAAAAGAAAATATTGGGGCTTGCTGAATTGTAGTAAACTTTTCTATTTATGATTAGTAAATATAGTTTTACTTAATAACAATATCACCTAACCGGTACAAATTAATACAGAATTGTAAAAGATTTAAAACTTTATAAATTATTCTAATAAATTTTAAAAACTGAATTCATTATTCATCGAAAAATTTTCTTCTTAGGCAAAAGCTTTTCTAATTAAATACTGTTTATTTTTATCGCATTTTTTTTTATTTTATGATGCAGAACAGATTTTCGGTAAATGGGAGTTCTTTTTTACAAAAAAAAAAAAAAATGGGGTTTAAATTTGCAAAGAAGTTCTATGTGTAACTAACATAAACAAAAATGACTTTCTCGAAACAAGGGGATGACTCCTATCCAAAATATAGAAGGAGAAAGCCAGAAGATGGAGGTCACATCGGCAAGATCAAAATTAGACAATATGGATGTCAAGAAGAAGAAGAAGAAGAAGAAGAGCTGAAGGGACAAGAAGAAGAAGAAGAAGAAGAAGAAGAAGAAGAAGAATTTCTAAGCTTGAGTAGAAACTGATCTAAATGAAGGAAAATTGAATTCCCGAACGTGGAGAAGGCAACGGGATACAAATCTACTGTCTTTCACAAGAAGGCAGGGAATTTACATGTAAGCAACTTCGAGCCTGGTCAGTACCAAAATGGGTGACCGTTTGGGAAAACCAGACGCTACAAACATTGATGTACGGGTGTTGTAAGGGGTAATGACTCGGAATGGTTAATCGGAAAGCCGCGTTCCAATTCCCGTAGAGATCCTTATATTCCCTTAAGCGCAAATACCATTGGGAATGGTATGAATCCACCACTTCTCCCTCTAGCTATGTGTTACTTTTACTAATTTGTATCACTAAACCATTATTATCGCAAAAGAAATTTCTTTCCATCTTATTTTCTGGTTTTCAATATCAGGCAAAGAATTGCTAAGCAAATCGATCGATCAATCATATAATACAGAGAAAGAATCCGAGGATAGTCAACAAATTGAAGGCAAGAGGCACAGAGGTAAATAACTCATAACCTACGGAGAGAGCTTGTATAAATGGATGGCGAAATAAAGTTTAGGAGAGATGAAAAGACAACATATATTAGGAGGTGAATAAGAGAGTTAATTGTAGAGAACCTCAATCGATAACGTCCTGAACGGACACAACACAAAGAAGAAGAAGAAGTCTTTCTAAGCTTGGGTAGCAACCTATTTAGGAGAAGGAAAACTCAATTCCCCTTCGGGGAGAAGGCAACGGGACACAACTCCACTGTCTTTCACAAGAAAAGCATATAATTTCGTCGTCGGTTTCATCTCGTCTCCAAGAATTTAATTTCTTTTTTTTTTTTGCTGATCGCTTCCTTTATGATGATGGTGTTGATGACTACATTCGCCGCCAAAAGTGAAGCTTCAAGACAAGAAACTTCCAGTTTCACCAAAACCAGTTCTCGTCACCCATTTCCTATCGCCATTTAACTTTGCAACAATTGGTTGGAGTTGAACGATGATCAGAGTAGAAGAAATTGCTAATGGTGTGAATTTGTTTAAGGCGGATCTCAATTTGCCAGGAAGTGACCCACACACTTGAATGACCTTTCCTCTGCGGCACATATGGAATCAGACATGCAGAATCCAGTTATGAATCTACGGACGGACGCTGACTCTGCTATAATTTCGAGTGGCGCCTTCTGTAGTATGTCCTTCATACCTCTACATCCTCTAGTTCAACCTTTGAGATCTGATACAATTTACATATATATATATATATATATATATATATATATATATATATATATATATATATATATAAAGTCGTAGCCTCTGTCTGACTCTTTTTTTTTTTGTTATCGAACTCCTCCTAGGTTTTTGGAGATAGACTCCCATAATCATATATATTCTGAAATAACATTACACAGGGTACTTGGATAAATATATTTCATTTTGTTCAAAGTGGGTCCCCGAGGACACAAACCCCCACTGAACAAGGGAATGACTCCTAGGGTACTTGGATAAGTATATTTCAATTTGTTCAAAGTGGGTTACAGGGGGCACAAACCCTCAATGAAAATTTTTCCTTTTGATTTAAATTTAAATTTGAAGCATGACTCCTAGGGTACTTGGATAAGTATATTTCATTTTGATCAAAGTGGGGTCGTGTAGGCAAACTCACCATTGAAAATTTTTTCCCAATGATTTAAATTAAATTTAAATTTGAATAAGGGAATGACTCCTATCCAAAATATAGAAGGAGAAAGCCAGAAGATGAAGGTCACACCGGCAAGATCAAAATGAGACAATATGGATGTCAAGTTGAGCAAGAAATCACCATTCAGTGGGTAGTGCCTTACAATAAATATTTCTTGCGACAATTTAACTGTCATATCAATGTTGAAATCTGCTGATCAATTCATACAATCAAGAATTGCATCAAATACACATCAAATGGGTCAGATCAAGCTGTTTTGCATAAAACATCCATTGAAATTTTCTTCCCTTTGATATAAATTTAAATTTGAACACTATCCAAAATATAGGAGAAAGCCAGAAGATGGCGGTCACATCGGCAAGATCATTGAGTAATGTTGAAATACATCATTTTTCTCCACAAATTATAACAATGATAAAGACGAAGACACAAAGAAGAAGAAGAATATATGGTTCTATAGAAAATTACTGAAAATTCCATGGACGGATCAAGAAAGCACCGAAAAGATCTTAATGGAAATGGGAACAGAATGAACACGTATACTCAAAAGCAGAAAAAAAATAACAAATAAATAAACAACTGAAATTCATCAGACTCACAATGAAGAAAAAGCATTTGGAAAACACTCATATATATATATATACAGTGTAACCCGGATATAAGAGACCCTGATATAAGACAAACCCGGATATAAGAGAGATTTTCTATGGTCCAAAATTATAGCCTGTGTCCCAATCATCATTTTTTCTTAGAAAAAAATGTGTGACACGTAGCAATGAGTGGGTAATTCAGCTAGTATAATAATAAAAAAAAATAATCAGTGGAGAGATATGACCGCTTACGTCCGGGAAGGAAATGGCTTTAAAATAAATATATGTATATTTAAAACAAAAAAAAATGTCAGGATTTCAGCATCGCTAATTTGGTGGAAGAAGAAAAGAAGAAATAAATTTATGATCATTGGATCGAAAAGAAATAAAGCAAGGATCTTTGGTTTTCAATGAGAATTGGAACCTGGGGAAACTGGCCGAGGGTTTGATATCCTTTACTGATTCTATATTGAGAAATATTTAGGCACCCCTCCTAGAATGTACTCGAGTGGTGTCTTTTGGTAAAACAGACGCGTACTTTAGATGACCCAGCTGTTCAGTTTCTCGCTTCAGTCACTCCGTTCTTGAGGGTGGGGCTTGTTGAAGCCAACACAAGAAGCAATCTAATGTGAAAAACAGTTCACCTTCAACAAGGGATGGTGCCCACTCAGCAGTAGGTAATTGCAAAATGCTGATGTATCAACTCAAAGGGAAGGCTACGTGCCAGGAATGATCGAGTGTGCTTTCTATATCTGGTCCAGGTTACCAGTTCTCAAGATTAAATTCTAGGCAGAAATATCAGAAAGGGAGAGGCAAACAGTAGAAACGTCATATATATATATATATATATATATATATATATATATATATATATTGAAAAATGAATACTTCTATGAAACTTCGAATTCCGGGAAATAACAGCAAGAATTGTTATGAACAATTGCAAGTATTTTTTTGTATATAAAAACAATTTTACATTCACACAGACACACATACATATATATGCATCTAAACAATTAATGGATTTATTTTTAATTTGACATTATTATTTCTTCAAACGTTATTTAAGTGGATACTCGTGTTTGAAATAGAGGCACATTTTCATTACGGTGTTCTTTGTGGTTTTTAAAATTAAAGCGTTAAAGTGGTCATTTTAAAAGCATCGCCTGAAGTGACCGTCAGGTCGAAACCACGATCGCGTATTTAATTGACCTCCATATATATATATATATATATATATATATATATATATATATATGATTACCACAAAAATATACATTTTCAATTCGCTGACTAATGTTGTATTCAGCACCTCAATTTTGGACTTTCTTTGAATTTATTTTGATTGTGTCACAAATGTTCTTTTAAACATTTTTATTAAGATTGTGTTGATGGTCGAATCGGAAAGGTAATTACAGGACCCCCTGGACAGGTTGGGAGAGCAAAGCATGAAAAAAGGACTAACTGGTCATCGTCAAGAGAAAATAATCCAAGATGGCAGTTACGAATTGGAAATATAAACGGCAAGCAAATGCAGAAGTTCAAATATCTGCGAAGCTTTTTGAGAGAGTATGGTAAATGCGTCACCAAGATTCGAACACGAATTGGGCTGGCGAAAGTTGCATTCCAGAGGCCGAGTGAGGTGCTGAGAAACGAAAAAAAAATCGTTAGCAACAAAGAAAAAAGGGCTAGATTACTACGCGCCATCGGTCCTCTTATGTGGCAGTGAATTTGGACAATTCCTCTAATGATGTGGAAAAAAACTAGAAGCAGGAGAAATATGGTTCTATAGAAGGTTACTGAAAATTCCATGGACGGATCAAGAAAGCACCGAGGATATCTTAATGGAAATGGAAACAGAATGAACACGTATACTCAAAAGCAGAAAAAAAATAACAAATAAATAAACAACTGAAATTCATTGGACTCACAATGAGGAAAAAGCATTTGGAAAACACTCATATATATATATACAGTGTAACCCGGATATAAGAGACCCGGATATAAGAGAGATTTTCTCTGGTCCAAAATTATAGCCTGTGTTAATGTATATAAAATAGACCAAACGCGGATATAAGAGAAACCTGGATATAAGAGACTTCTTTTCCGGTCCCGACAACTCTCTTATATCCAGGTTACACTATATATATATATATATATATATATATATATATATTATAAACGTTATTTTAGTGGGTATACGTGTTGACGTTATTATCCCTGTGTTATATTTACTTTCTTAAATAGTGAAATTAATAACAACCGGCCTAGATTGAGAAGTCTTACTAAAGAATAATTGTACACACTGACAGGAACCGAAACTCTGTCCCATTTTTCATCAGGGAAACCGCCCCTGAAGCAAAAAGAAACTCATAACGACAAAAACAGCTCCGGCTCCAAATTTTTCCGCACAATAACGTATAAATTATTTTCACACACACACACACACACGATTGTACTATACTTTGAGCTATAAGAATGTATAATTACTCTACAAGCTTAACAGAAGAATCGTGATGAAATCGATCATAAACGAAAATGACATCATCATTAATCAATCATAGTTAAGGATCGCAGGCTCATGATGGATTGAAATAAAGTTCAAAATATATATATATATATATATATATATATATATATATATATATATATTATTTCAAATCATTTTCCAACTTATTCAAAATGATCTTCACCCTCTCTAACTTTCTTTCTCTCCTGGAGTAACAAAGTGTATCACGTGTTTCATGTACGATTTCATTTTCAAGTCTTTTTTCACTGCTCTTGGGACTGTCATTTGTAAAAGTCTTTTTCTCACATGCCAAACGTTTTATAAATTAGGTTCGATTTTTTTCTAAATGATCTCTTAACCTTTAAGTTGAAATGAAGATCCCTTATCCTGTTGTGACCTCCTGATCCAGTTTTTCTCTCTACCGTTCCTTATTTCTGGGTGGTTCTTGAATTGATATGAAGATGGAAGCCAGAATGTGAATATTGGTACCATTACTGTGAGCCTGAATGATCTTTTTCCTCTCACCATTGCTGATTTGGGAAGACAGTGGGACTGACACAAAACTGTCATCTTTCTAGCTGAATAACTCAAAAGGGACTTTCAATGATTCTTACAACAAATGCTGTCAAGACGGCTAGCTGTCTTATCTGAAAACCTGGAAAATAAAACTCAATAAGTTTAGTGGATTATTAGATATTAAACATTTTATGGGATGGACAATTTTGCTGTTACACCCTATATGTACATGTAGGAGGCACGGTGGAGTAATGGATATCGGCTTGGATTGGGGAATCGGAGAGCCGAGTTCGAATTCCAGTCGAATCCATTACATTCACTTGCGTGCTAACACCCTTGGGAAAGGTGTGAATCATCTTTCTTCTTCCTCTAGCTATGGGTAAATAGCAGGACAGACTGGGTTCTATAGCCTTGGATGGCAACTGGTCTAGGAGAAGGAAAACTGAATTCAAGCCTGCTCTTAGAGGAGAGTGAATGGAGTCTCTCTGAGCCTTGGTTGGCAATCTATTTAGTATTGGTGTCACGATAAAAACACCCTTGATAGCCCTAGCGAAGCATCAAGAATTCAGCTATTTGACAAGATTATTAACTGCACTGGTGAGTTCAATCTCGGCTGAGGCCGCAAGATGATGATTGCTTGGAGTTATATTTTCTAAAATGAAGTGATATGGAATTTATAAGTTACAGAAACTTTTAGATGAGAACTTAAAATACCGATGGATTTGAATTAAGCTGGAATCGTAAGGGGCAGCAAATATAAAATTATGCTTGTACTCTGTTTTCTGATGAAGGAGGTTGAGTCACCTGAAACTTCAGGTTTTTTTTTTTTTTTTTACTTTTTTTTGTTTTTTGTTTTTTTCTGTTTACAGATTCACTTGCATATTGCCAGGAAAACTGAAGACAGCCTCTTGAAGAAATTGGAAATATTTTTTTTCAAAAAATTAAAGGGAGGCTCTTAAAAATGTTTACATGCTTGTTATAAAAGCAATGCGAGATTTTACTTTCTTTTGATCTTTCCAACATAACCAAGAGTGGGTTCGTAACCAACAATCATCTACTTATCTTAGGTAATTTTCAGAAGAACTTCTCTAGACTTGCCGTTACTCATATGAACCAACGTTTGCTCCTTTCACCTAAGTTTTGTAAAGCAAAAATATATTTTTCTTAGTTACTCTTTCCCTGTCACATTGGATTTTTTACTTTATGTGAGATTAAAGTAATTTATCAAATGCACATCAGCGAGCGATATTCTGCGAAGAATTCCGCTCATCGACACATTCCACAGAATAGGAATTGAAGAATGGAATAAATTATGCTGACGTCGAACTATGCATAAAAGTTTATAAATGTGCATGAGTAGAGTTCAAGTCAGCTTTTCATCTTTAATATATATATATATATATATATATATATATATATATATATATAATCTACATAAACCCAATTTTTTAAAACATTAATCAGTTTGTCTGACGATCGCTAAAGCGTGAAACCCAGGGTCACAAACTCACATCTATCCAACCAAATATGTTAGCTCTATCTCTGATATTGAGCGCTTTCTAATAAGTACCGCGCATATAATATATAAATAATTATACATATATATTGATTTATATTTATATACACTTTTCACACACACACACACACACACACACACACACACACACACACACACACACACACACACACACACACACACACACACACACATATATATATATATATATATATATATAGGACTAATATATATTTCCCCCTTCCACAAAAATTCTGTATTAGTTTATCAACGTTTTGGTTTTTTTTTCGTAGTCTTCACATTTAAATTTCTAATTCCGACATGACCTCAGTCTATTCCGGGGTTGAATAAGACTGACCGATTTTGTCGATTGAAATAAACTTATTCTCCATATGAGGCGATTTGGGATTTTGTTGGATATTAATTATTTGCTCTGTAATACTAAATACAGTGAGCTCTCTTTGTGGATCAGTTTTAATATTTTCTATTACTAGGATAAACTTGGATTAGATATCAACGGATTTATTACCTTTACTATATATATATATATATATATATATATATATATATAAGTAAACACTGAAGTCAACACGTTACGACAGTTTTTTGTTTTTTATATGCACAAATCCCTTTCATAAAAGAATAAAATAAAAAAATAAATAAATCTCCATAGACATGCAAACTAGACGAGTGTCAATACATCTTTCGTTTCAAATTTAGACACCCCCACCTTTCACTGACTTGACATCTACGAAAGTAACTCTATACTGATACTTATTATTAACACCCAACACCCGCCTACCCAACTTAAACAATTCGCCCTAGCTGTTGCCATGGAAATTTTGATTTCAATTTTTAAAACACGTAAATTTCAGAAACACGTTATTCCAAAAAAAATTTCGCTTGAAGATGGAACAGAGCTTATTTTAACTCAATTTAATTTAAATAATTTAAATAATTATATTGAAGTTTTCGGCTCTTGTCTTGAAACATGGGACTTCTTATGTCGCGATTTGGAATCATATTTTTAAATAAATAATTATATATATATATATATATATATATATATATATATATATATATATATATATATATATATATATATATATATATTAAATCGTAAAACTCTGTTTGGAAAACCTCGGATAGTTCAACTTGTAATAGAACAAATATATATAGGACTAATATATACAGTGTAACCCGGATATAAGAGATTTGTCGGGACCGGAGAAGAAGTCTCTTATATCCGGGTTTCTCTTATATCCGTTTTTGGTCTATTTTATATACATTAACACAGGCTCTAATTTGGGACCAGAGAAAATTTCTCTTATATCCGGGTCTCTTATATCCGGGTTATACTGTATATTTAAGAGGAATTCCTTCCACCTTCCACTTTTTGTATGAATGATTCATTGTAATATATATATATATATATATATATATATATATATATATATATATATATATGTATGTATGTATGGATATATCCAATAATTTAATTTCTTCTTCCTTGTTGATCTTATCCTTTATGATGATGGTGTTGGTGACTACGTTCAAACTGAAGGTTCAGAGTACGAGGCGCTTCCAGTTTCACTAAAACCTTCTCCCGTCACACATTCCCTATCGCCGTTTGGCTTTGCAAATATTAGTCGAAGGTGAAAGAGTAGAAAAAAATATCGATGGTGTGAATTTGCTTAAGGTGGAAATCAACTTGCCAGCACGTGACCCACATACTCGATTTCATGACCTTCCTTTGTGGCACATAAAGAATGAGACATACAGAATCTAGTTATGAATCTGCAAAGTGCTGACTCTTGTAAATTTCGAGTGGCGCCTTCTGTAGCATATCCCTCAGGCGTAGCTCTCTTCATCCGCTGGTTCAACCATTGAGATGTGTCGTAATCATAATCCGTCTGTTTCACCGATTGAGACTTTGGTGTTGATCATACTTAGTCTGGGTCCTCGACTTCAACCTTGCCACCAAGGGTAGATTCCCTCTCAGAATCATTGGATCACGCAAACTCCTCCACCACAAGAAGAAGCGACCATCATATATAAAAGGCACATATAAACACATGTAAAAGTAATAATAATAACAAACAATAAAATAATCAATAATAAATTAAAAAAGTTAACAAACATTATTATAATTAGCAAAAAAAAAATCTGCATATGGATCGACAATTATGTCCACCCAATAGCCCCTAGAATAATTGTTGTTTTGTCCAAGTATTTTCGACCGTCTCTTCCATTTTTAAGAACTAATGTGATGTCTGTAGTTAGAATTCATTCGTATATATCCTGGTATACTTTATAAAGATTAAAATTTGAAATTGCCTACAGTTACATCACGTGTAGTGGTGACTGGGAGTATATATATATATATATATATATATATATATATATATATATATATTATTTCAAAACATTTTCCAACTTATCCAAATGATCTTCACCCTCTCTAACCTTCTTTCTGTCCTGGTGTAACAAAGTGTATCACACGTACATACACACACACACAC
>CAHIKZ030005612.1:202500-225000 GCA_903632075.3 Acanthosepion pharaonis
GAAAGACAGAAACGTATGAACTTGAGAGAAAAAAAGAAAGAAGTGTAAGAGTGAGAGAGGTTTTTGATTTTTCATAATGTGAGATATTTGGTACCTTGACTTTACGATTTTAAGCGCAGTACTCGATTGGCAGCCAGGTCTCATCGTTCTACAGTTGAAATTCGTAAATATAACTATAATGTCTCTGCTAACCGTTTCTTTTCTCGCACTTCTCACTTGTGGAATTCTCTTCTGGCTTCATGCTTTCCTGTCAAATACGATCTTCAAAAATGTAAATGCAATGTCAATTGTTATCTTCTGTCTCGTTGAATCTTATTCTTTTATTGTCTTCTTTCCTTTAACATGATTTCTATCAGATTGTCTTAGTTACTTTATCGCCTTACTTGCGGTGAAATGACTAAAAATCAAGGTAATCAATAGATAAATGCTTTCAACACAGATATGTGAAGGAAATGGTTCAGTGTACTGTGACCTTACGTCTACACCCAGTAATGATGATGATGATGATGATGATGATGACGATAATGATGATGATGACATGTGGGTGCATATGTGCAAGACTGAATCAATAAGTCAGTAGCCTGACAGGGATGTTATGCAGCTGAATTGTAAATTGATTTTTTTTCCCCCTGTAAAATATTGTGCTTAATGATTTTCCCCTTCGTTGTATTCAATGGAAAAGGAAGGTTATTATGTCGAAAGATAAATATTTCTATGTAAATTAAATGCTTTTTTCATCATTAGCCTACGGACTTGTACCTACATATAGATATGTGTGTAAGACGGACAAAAGATTACTCATCACACGAATACTGTCTCACACGGCGTCAGACGAAAATCAAGATAGAAATTTACAATAAATAAAAGCAAAAAAAAAAAAAATACACACACACAAATACTAACAAAAAAAGAAAAGAATAAAATAAAGTAAATAAATAAAAGACATTCCAGTTTGTTTAAAGAATCGGCAGCAACTCTTTTTGCGTCTGTTTTGCTATAGTTTTTCAAAATCTTTGATGACGTTAAAACTGCTTGATTAAGTTTACCCACGAAATCGTCAGAGCTGGAAACGCCTCCCTCTTTTTTTTTTTAATGTTTCTGTTATATATAGTTTTATTTAATTTGATATTTTATCTTTCATTTTTTATTCTTAAATTCATTCGTTTATTGTTTAATTTTATATCTTTTTCCCGAAAACATTTTATCTCTTCCAGTTTTTATTTTCTGGTTATGTTGAAAAAAATACAAAGAAAAAAAGTGTTTGAATTGTTTTTTTGTATTTTTTTCATGTGCCGTTTTTATTCCTGAAATTTTTGTTTCTTATATGTGACCGACTTTCTTTCTTTCTTTCTTTCTTTCTTCTTCTTCACTTCCTACTTTCCATTCTGTCATTCTTTCTTTCTTTTGTCTTTGTGACTACTATCTTTTCCACCCTCTCTTTTCTTTCCAATATCTTTGTCATTTTCTTTTCTTTTCTTTCTTTCTTTCCATTTCTTTCGATTTATCTATTTTGCTTTCTTTCATTTTCTAGAATTTTTCTTCATTTTTTTTTCTCTTTCGAATGATTCATACAACTGTCAAATTTTTTCTTTCTCTTTTTTGATTCTTTCTTTCTTTTCATCTTATTATTCCCCGTTTTTATTTTTTCTTTCTCCGTTTTTATTTTCTTTCTTCATTTGCCTCTCTGTTTTTCTTTCTAGTTATTTTCCTTTTTTTCATTTCTTTCTTTCTTTCTTTCTTTCTTTCTTTCTTTCTTTCTTTCTTTCTTTCTTTCTCGTCTTGCTGTTCTTCGTATTTTTATTTCTCTCCATTTTCTTTACATCATATTTTTTTACTCATTTTTTCTTTGATTTTTTTTCTCGTTCATCATTTTTCTTTCATTTTTTTCTTATTTCATTCAATTCAATTTTTCATTTATTCCTCTGCACTATATTTGATTCATTTTCCTTCTTATTTTTATTTTTCCTTCTTATTTTTCTTTTTCCTTTTATTTCTCACCGCCTTCTTCCTCCACCCACTTTTCCATTTTTCATTTTTCTTTTCATTTTTTTCGACCTTTCATCACTCTTTTCATTCTTTTCTTCTGTCGATTACTCACTCATTTCCCATCTCTTTCCTCTTCTCTCTTTTATCTTTGTTTTCCCTTCTTACATTTCTGCTTATCTCTCTTTCCCCATCTCCTTAATCTCACGTTTCTCACTTTTCTCATTTTGTCAAGTTTTCATTTACCTTCCTAACTCATTTCCAAACTTTTCTCTTGTGGAGAATCCTTAGAATCAGAAAAACCTATTTGTATCAGAAAACGTATTAAAATATTGATCTTTTTCGGTTGAGACTCGCGTTCATTTCCTTGTGTAAACACAAACGCTTCCAGCTGCTTTAATCAACTTTGCTTTCTGTTGTTGGTCCTTTTTTCAGCTTAAAGAGCTTCACTTTGGCATCGCATTTCAGCTTGGGCGGCTGAAACTTTCTGATAAGAACTCCAAAGGAAATGACACCGAAACCAAACACATTAGAAGCAATGGTATATATATATATATATATATATATATATATATATATATATATATATATATATATATATATATATTAGTATTTATATATATATATATATATATATATATATATATATATATATATATATATATATATTTTTCATGCATCGCTCTTCGGTATGGCATTTATATGGCATGTATATAATGCGTTAAACAATTCCATTTTTCTGCCATGCTCCGATAGACTAGGGTAAGAGTCTCTGACTGAGCATACTGTTAAGTAGCGGATTCAGCTGTTCTCTTCATTTTTTATATATATATATATATATATATATATATATATATATATATATATATATATATATATATATAGGAATCTAAATGAAATAATAGTAAAAAAAAACGCAAGAATATTAATCTACAACCCAGTGTGTCTGAAGATTTTAATTTTTTAATATTTTTTATTGTTCAATATATATATATATATATATATATATGTGTATATGTGTGTGTGTGTGTGTGTGTGTGTGTGTGTGTGTAAAAGAATACAACCATACATTTTTTTATTTATTTTTGTTCTTTTTAATGTATATATTTTTGCAATCAAACAAATCGAAGTATCTGGCTTGTTGATGGATCTATGGAACCGTATTCTTGGCAGTTACTTCTCATTGGATTTAGAAATGTTCACCTCGTGAATATCGTGATTTTACATCGTCAATTTAAAAGAAAAACTTGGATCAAATGAAATGGCACATGATTGTGTTTTAATAGTTTGCGTTATAACTTCAACAAAATGTGATTTTATTTGAAAAAATGATAATAAGAAGGGGAAGAAAGCATGCGTCAGCGGCGACCTTATATCCACCTCTTTCTTCTCTGACAACCATTTAAATACAAATTATATTTTACCATATTCCATCCAATATGATCCACAAATCATTTATAAGTGAAGGGCACTGGTAATAAAGAGATAGCGTTTGGTCCCTGGGGATCCACTAATTTTATTTAGGACACAATGTACTAATACAGATGTAATAACGCTTTCTGCAAAATCTAGTGAAAATGGATTACTTTTTGTTGAATATTACATTAAAGCAACCTACACAATGATGCATATATATATATATATATATATATATATATATATATATATATATATATATATATATATATATATTAAGCGTATCACCCAAGCAAGGCGTGAAGCCACTAGGACGCAAGGGGTTTGCAGAAGATTTGGAGCAAGATCAGATAGGAGTGATAGACGAAAGGATGAGGAGAAGGATAGTGGATAGATCAAGGCAACTAGAGATGTCGATTGACATTACATTTGAATAGCTGGAGATTATAGCTCTCAGGAAAACTGGAACAGGGAAGGAGTTCCACAGGCGAGAGGTGCACGACACGAAGCTATTGGAGTAGAAGAGACAGCTAAATTTAGGAGTTTAATATATATATATATATATATATATATATATATATATATATATATATATATATATATATATAAACAATACAAATAATAGAATATATAATGGAAAAAAAATAATGCTTTGCTAATGGGTGACATACATAAAAAGACACACACATGCCTAAATATAAAATTGAACACTGAGTGGCGAAGGTCTGTTTCATATATGTGCATTGTGTGTTGGCTGGACTATTTATATATGCTGCTTAATAAGGCGAAATCTGGTATCTCCGGTTTATTGTATTATCCTGTTTTGGGGTAGGAGTTAATTGTTATATTTCAAAATGTACTAAGGGCTATTTAGTCGAAATAAATAAATAAATAAAAGGATCATCAAAATATTTCTTTTATTTTCTGGTATATACTGATTTCTTTCCTGGTTCTGACCAGAGACCTAAGGTCAGAAATGGTATCTTGACATTTTCCATTGAGCAATTTTGAAAAAAATCACACATATTTTACATAGAATAAGCCCTTCATAAGATGAGGGCTGTACTTGTGAGTACTATTTTTTATATTTCTTTAAGGCATGGGCTACCAGCAATCCCTTCAATGAGTCTATTGGAGTCTTTTCCAATCAGTCTGAGGGCTCCAACTACAAATGGAATTGTTACTCTCCTCATGCACGACAGTTTTGAGATTTCAATTTGAAGGTCTTTGTATTTTTATAATTTTCTGAAGATATTCAAAGATATATTGCAGTCTTGCAGGGACTGCTATGTAAATAATAATAATAATAATTTTACTTATCTTTATGTGTAAATCGGCAGTATTATTGGTTTATTATCTACGTACCAACGCACAACATATGATTTTAATATAATTATCTCTTCATCTCATTCTATCTATCTATCTATCTATCTATTACTTATTCAATCTGTCCTCATCTATCTTTCTGCTTGTCTCTCTCTATCGCAGATTTTTCATATGCATATATTTTTTTCAGTCTATTCATTTCTATCTATCTATCTATCTATCTATCTATCTATCTATCTAAATAGATAGATAGATAGATAGATAGATAGATAGATAGATAGATATTGAGAGCGCAATGGCGAGGGCAAGAGAGATAGAGAGTGGCGGAGAGAGAGAGGGGAAAGAAAAAAATGAAAGAACGAATGAATGGAATTTAAAAAACGTACTCATCGGACTGAATGCATCGGTCTCGTTAACCATCACTCTACGAAAAATCCCATAGAAATTCTGCAAATAATCTGTGAACTGACATCTTTTAGTAATATTTTTCAAATCACCATTTTTATGAAGGAAATAATTACATTTAATAACAATGATTGATTGCAAGTTCTGTTTGAATCTGCCATGTTTTTCTTTTGTTGTGTTGGGTGTGGGTGTTTTTCCCTGACATTAAAAAGTGTTTAGTTTAGTTAATCACCACCAGATGGCGGTTGAATCAGCTCGGACAGAATCATTTCCACGGCCGCTGGATATATATCTTAAAACGAGACGGGCAATTTAAGTTAACAGCGACAATTTCTCTGGTAAGGAAGCATCTGCACATCTGCGGCTATTCCCGACGTGGTTATTGTAACAAAAATTCAATTAACATGGAACTTGTCCAATTTTGTCGATTCATGCATAAAGCTATCACTCATGGTTCCATGAAGTCATTTTTTTTTCTTCTTCTTCTTCCAATTTCCAAAGATAGTATTCTCTTATCCAAAGTTAAAATACCTCCAATGGATATCTGAAAAAAAAAAGCCTCTTGTGCCAAACTCTATACATATTTTATTTTTTAATCATTTCCCATCAAAGAAGGTGGTAATGTCACTAAGACGCAAACAGTTACTTGCATTGAAAGAGAATAAGAAGCCTTTAGTATGGTGAAAGGTCGATAAAAAGAATAGGGTTCAGGATGATAGAAATAGTGATTGGCATTGCATTTAAATGTTGGAAGATTGTAGGTGTCAACGAAGCAAGAAAGCATAAGAAGTGCGAGAAAATATGTTACTGTTTTTTTTTTTTTTAAGAAATTATGTGATATAACCATATTTTGTTTGGTCTTACGTAGTTGAGATCAATTCACAATTAATTTAGATAGCAAATTTGCATCAACTATCAAGTTTTATAATTTTTCTTAAATATACAGTAATCTCGGACCTTCGTTCCCGCAGAAAACAACAATGTCAAAAGGACAGTTATTTCCTTGACACCGCTATTATTTTAACTACCTTCACTCCGCTACAATGTTTATTGCTTTATAATACGATGATTAGAATTGTATTAAAGCCTAAACACATGAAAGTAAATTTGATAGCAAATAATAAACATTATTTATTTATTATATTGTTTACTGGGATATTTTGAAAGACATCGGCTAATTGAGAGGAGTCGTATCTGACTGTAAAGGACGCTGTCGGAGTATTCTAGTCCTCGGCGATCGTACTTAAATTCAGTCAAATACTGAGAAAAGTTGGACAGAATTGAGAAAACTTGCTCTCACTTGATCTCCAATAAGCACAAGAAATCCTGACGTGAGCTCTCAAATTATAAAGGCAAGTAAAGTATAAACTGAAGTTTATGTATGTGAAGGCGTGTTGTCACTTGTCTAAGCAACAGAGAATTAATTTTCGCATAATTGCATGAATCAGTAACATTGCAATTTTCATACCGCATTCAGGTCGGCGTATTTATTTGGTATGATTGTATTGGCAACAGCGCATTCTGAAGGTAGAAGTGGATTTAAACTGAAACAGAATCAAGGGAACTGAACAACGCGAAAATTTGGCATTTGCTCAAGAATTTAGAAAGGGAAATATATAGAAGTTCCTGCGATTGGCCGAGATGTCTCAGGAGAAATTTTTGCATCCTGTGTCTTCATACGTTGGTAATCAATTGGATAGAGATTCAAAAACAATTCCGAGATTGGGATGAAGACAGTTAGAGACAATGGTTGCCGAAATGTCTCATGTATGTCTTAGGTCATTTTTTTTTAACTCTAGAACCGAATTGGATTGTGGTTCAAGAAAATTCGTAATTTATTACAAGAGATTAAGAGCTATCCTCTGCATGAGAGAGAAATCGGTGTGCTGGGTTCGAATTCCAATCGAATTAGTTTACGAGCAGATACATTTCAGTCAGTCAGTTATGTGCCATGCGTGATACAAGCTTAGTGACGGGTTTTCTGTTAATTGGTAGATTTCTTCGCTTTTGATTATGTAGCGCCAGTCCATAATATTCAGTGAAGTGTAGTCATCGCCAAGACCCATACCTCAAAGCCATTTTTAACCATTATGCGGTTGTATACCGCAAAGTTTTTAGAGATATCTGACTGGGTTTGGTGTCATGCATGACATCCATATGAAAGTCCTGATCTGACAGTGCTATTTAAGAACATGAGTCGAGTTTACAGGTTAATGTTTCGGCTTTGTAGCAATATGGGGTGTTGGATGAAACTACCTCTAGCGCAGCCTATTCTATATTCAGTTTCCTTTTTTCTTATACTAAATTTGTTATAACTGATCGATGCGTTGAAGTATCTGAAGTATTAGCTGGATTAAGAACAAGACGTTAAACAGGGAATAAATCTTCTTGTAGGGTCAATGACCATCTAGCACACTAGGGTTGACTAGTTAAGAGCGTAGCTAGACAGCCATCACAAATGACATGGTATTGTTGTGTGGAGAGTTTCCTAGACTGAAGTCAACGATCAGGGCGAAGGGTTTTTCTGATTAGGAACATGGCTAGACAGCCATCACAAATGACATGGTATTGTTGTGTGGAGAGTTTCCTAGACTGAAGTCAACGATCTGGGCGAAGGGTTTTTCTGATTAGGAGAATGGCTAGACAGCCATCACAAATGACATGGTATTGTTGTGTGGAGAGTTTCCTAGACTGAAGTCAACGATCAGGGCGAAGGGTTTTTCTGATTAGGAACATGGCTAGACAGCCATCACAAATGACATGGTATTGTTGTGTGGAGAGTTTCCTAGACTGAAGTCAACGATCTGGGCGAAGGGTTTTCTGATTAGGAGAATGGCTAGACAGCCATCACAAATGACATGGTATTGTTGTGTGGAGAGTTTCCTAGACTGAAGTCAACGATCAGGGCGAAGGGTTTTTCTGATTAGGAGCATGGCTAGACACCCAGTACAAGACCTGTCTACGGGCGGTTGGATCTTCTTGTAGGTTCAACAGCTATCAAGCCCAATAGAGTAGACTGAACTGCATAGCTATGTATGCCGCTAGTGAGCTGATGATACGGTAATGTTGGTCGGAAAACTTCCAAAAGTCTAAGACGGAGGCTCCCCGATGGCATCAACGGTATCATGACCTAGACCAAGGCCTGTTGTCATTTTGGAGGAAAATTGTTGTTTGACCTGAAGAGGGATGGATATCATCAGGTCTACTGGCCCAAGACATCCTCCAGATTTCAAGCTAGATTTTTGATATTTCAAGGGCTGGGGGGGGTGTTAATTTGAAAATGGCTAGAGTTTTATCGAAAAACACTTGGGAAAATAATCAGCACCAAGAATTATTCCGCATGAAAGAAAAGCAGTAAAAACGCTAGAAGAAAACTGAATCAAATCTTTCAAAATATTCCTTGTTCATAGTATTCAATGGAACGCATAAATTACGCACTCTCTCACTCTCTCTCCCTCTCTCTGTCTCTCTCTCTATATATATATGTGTGTGTGTGTCTGTGTGTGTCTGTGTGTGTATGTTTGCTTGAGCGCGAGTGTGTGTGTTTGCGTGCGCGTCTTTGTGCGCATGCGCGTCCGTGTACTTGTGTTTGAAGACTTGAAAGAATGGAAGAATCGAGAAATTTTGGCACCTGTAGAGATTGATATTTCCAAGCCGTTATTGATGGAGAATAATCACGTGATTGCTTGGTGTAGTGCCAAGTGAACCAAGATAGCCTCCTCAGGTCCGCGTCCAATGTTGGTCGCCATTGACAACGGATGAAGATAGAAAAAAAGCAACCTCTTGAGACGAAGTTAGAAGTGTGTTGAGGGTTAAAGAAAAAGTCAAAATAGAAAAACGAAACGATGTGGATAAAAGGGAGGAAGATAAATAGAGAGAGAGAGAGAAAAGTGAAAAAGAGACAACGAAAATGATAGATAGGGGAAGAGAATGTACATATGAGGACATGGTCATTAAATGTATATTTGAAACACTGATTTCATGCGAAATTCAATCGTCAGGCCTGAAACAGCATAAAAGAGGCGGTCCATTATATATATATATATATATATATATATATATATATATATATATATATATATACGAATTGGTAAATATAAGTAGGTATACGAGCGAGCGATCTCATACAAATACATATAAATTCTCTACAATGTTAGAAAAAAACAGTGCTCAAAGTTAAATAACAGAGCAATTTAATATATATATATATATATATTAAGAAACATATATAATGTAAGATATGTATATTTCTTTTATATATATATATATATATATATATATATATAGTTTAAGATTTATCCAAAGATCTTTTGGATCCGAGCACATTTCGGATAATTTCATCTATCTATATATATATATATATATATATATATATATATATATATATATATATATATATATATATATATATATATATATATATATATATATATATATATATATATATATATATATATGTGTATATATACATATAATACATGAAACATGACACTTGGTCAGTGTTGAATCAGAGCAGGAAACAGTAGTATTAAAAAAGGCTGATTACATGTATGAAAAAAAAAAATTAAAAATAGCACGTATAGCTTTTAACTATAAAAATCATGAGATCAGTTGAATCCGCTACCTTGGTTTCAACCTTACGGTCTCTCAGGCCATTTTTATCAAATGACCTCTTAACGCTTTATAAAAAAAAACAAAAAAAAAACAATGAAGGCTTATAATTATTTTCAAAAATAAAGAAACAAACGCACGACGCTCGGTATAATAGAGGGGGAGGAGGAGGATGTGAAGAAGAAGAAGAAGAAAAAGAAGAAGAAGAAGAAGAAAATGAGGAAGAGAGGAAAAGTATTATAAATGTATCAGTCATTAAGTTTTTGTTTTTTTTATCCCGATTCATATGTGCTTGGTGATTAGAATTTTGTGTCCTCAAGGAAACATGGCCCAATGGATAAAGGCGTTGGTTAGATCCAGTGACTAAACCCAATTTGTGATTTCTATACCAGTAATGGTGAAGCAAAAACCTTGGAGAGTTGACTTAAAGCGAAATAACTGAGACATCCGGAAGAGGCATGGCACGTGGTATTAGAACGATGTACCCCGGTGGACGAGATAAACGGTTTGATTCGAAATTCCAATCACCTGAAAAAGGTCGGAGCGTACAACTGCCGAAACGTAGTGAATATCGTAATGAAGATGAGGATAACAACCCGAATAATGTAAATATATATATATATATATATATATATATATATATATATATATATATATATATATATATATATATGATTTTGCAGTCGCTATATATTTATCATTGTATTTGTTGTATTTCCTGTCAGTTAAAAATATTTTAATGTTGAACAAGCATAAAAAACGTTGCCGTTTCTCTCTGTGTTTCTCTTGAAGAAAACGCTTTCTTCCGATATGAAACCATGGCTAAAAAACTCTGTTGCTTGGGTCGTTCATTTGTCCCATTATAATTTGTCATTAATTTTTTTTCGAAAGTAAACGATTCCAAATTTAAACACAAAATGCTCTCAAATGTATACTTATCCTTTTTTTACGACATTAGATTAAATTTTGATTATCAATTTGCCTTCCGTACGTAACAATAAATCCGCAGAAATTTATAAACACCGAGAATGCGACGTTTCCACAGAATGGCAACATCTGGCAATCGACCCGAGAACATAATCACTTTATCGAGATAAGTATGAAATGATAATCTTTGAAAAATACTCCTTACCAAACCTCCGGCAGCGGAATAGATTAGCAAAAATCCGAGTTTGATGAGCTATGGAATAATCATACCCTCAACGGCGAGGGAATATATTTGGGAAACGAAGTCGGCTGCAGATTTTAAGCCGGTCAGCCATCACTCGAACCATTCGATCCTCTTGCTGAAGTAAGCCAGATGTGAATCTTTTAGAATGGTTAGGATACTACAATCTACAAATGTACCCCATATATATATATATATATATATATATATATATATATATATATATATATATATATATATATATTATAATAATAATAATAATAATAATAATAATAATAATAATAAAAGGCTTAAGCACTAATATTCCATGGTCATAATTTATTCCATTGGAATCGTTAAAACTTCCAGCTTACATAAGAAGATAATTAGGGCCTTCAAATAAAGGTATTTACGATTCCAATGAAATAAATTATGCCCATGGAATATTAGTGTTTAAGCCTTTTTATTATATCCTTACTCTGTCCTGGACATTGAGTTCTACCTGGATTCTATCCTCTTGGATTTTTTTTATACAAAATATATATGTATGTATATGCACCTATGTATATATATTTATATATTTTGCATATGTATGTGTATATTTACCACTAATATATATATATATATATATATATATATATATATATATATATATATATATATATATATATATATAAAAGTAAAAAGTGGAATCTTTGCTTTTCTTTCATTTTACCCTTGCATGATCCGACGAAGGAAAACGAAAGTTCCCCTTAAACGGTTCTAAGTGACTGATCACATATGCACGTGGATTATCCAGGGTGTTCTTTAAGAAGATTTGGACCACCCAGCTGTCACAGAGATTTTGACTGTGGCAGCTGTACGACTTTGTGGACGACCTGTCCGAAAATGATACTTTCAAGTGACATATGTCGGCGACGTAGAAACGAATGCGAAATATATGAAAAAAACAAACATAGTTGTCTTTTAATAGATGGATAAATGGATAGATAGCTCCATAGATATAGAGAAAGTTGTTAACACACCGAAATAGAAATATTTACAAATCGATAGATAGATAGATAGATAGATAGATAGATAGATAGATAGATAGATCGATCGATCGATCTATCTATCTATCTATTGATCGATAGAAGATAAGATCTGTACAGGTAGAATATTTTTCCAATACCCAGTTTAGAAGCAGTAAAATAAAAAGGAAGTCGTGAAGAGCTATGGTCATTTACTTCCTAAAAAAGGATAATTAAAACCCGTGAAATATAAATTTATGTTATATATACACTTATTGCTGGAAATGGGCTCTTCAATGTGGCATAGAACAATTACGGCTGAATAGTGAGTTCGATCCTCACTGGGTGCTCCATACTCTCGGCTATATGCCACATCTAACCTACGCTTAAAAATCACCAGGGCACCTCAACGCGGTGCAATGGTTAACAAGCTTGTCTCACTAGAACAATTGTGACTGAGTTATGAGTTCGATCCTCACTTGGTAGCCCACACTTTCGGCCTTGTGCCACATCTAAGCTGTTCTTATAAAATCACCTTATTTTTTAAAAAATATTATGTATAGGCCTGTGTTTTCTCAAGAGAGTCAATGTGAAGCTGAGAATAAATAAACCTCTTTACCGAATTTGAACTCAGATTGCCTATTTAACGCCAACTTGGATTTTCTGGTTGGAAGATAACTTCATTTATTTTATTTTATTTTTTAACTCTAACGCCAGCAGTTAACAAGACAGTGAAAGAGATTAATAAATAACGGAAAAAATAAAATATATTTATAAACAAATATATACCCCTCACATACACTTTTTTTCTTATTTACTATTTTAGTTTTAAACTTATTTCCTATTTTTTTCCTCATATACAAGCATTGTGCCCAGCCATGTTGTGGCGAGATCATCTCCCCAAAGCCCTACATGACGTGACGTTCATGTCAATGTTGAAATGGATGACATCATAGATACGACAGACGCCTAACGTTACCGGACATCTGCAAGGAGAAGTGTCCAGAAAGAATTTTTTTTACCATTTTCCTTTTTCTTTTTTCTTTTTTTTTTTTTGTCGCTAAACTTTTGCAAGACAAAAATGATGTTATAAATAGAAAGCAAACACGTCGTATGTGTTTTACTGAATTTGCATGAAGTCTCTAATATAATAATCAAAAAAAGCACACAAGTTATTGAAAGAGGAAAAATAAACGTCGATGTCGAAGTAATTTGATATTAAATCGAATCAACTCGAAAATATAAAAAAAAATATTTTCATCATCAAATACATTAATAAAAGATGGAATGATATGACAGTATCAATAAAAATCGAATTAGCCGGTAATAACGATTTGTTATCGATTGTAAATATGAATTAATTATCGATATAGTCTTTGAGACGTGTACAGTTTTAATAAAAAAAAGTTATCTAACTGGCGAGAAATCCGACATTTTGTAGTTTCGATACAGAAACGATCTGACATTTTTGACATGCGTTTTTATTTGTATTTTTTAATTGATGCATGTTAAGTTGTGAAACGTTAGGTCGCAATGCAATGATTCAACATGATTGTGTTTCCTTCCCTGTCTCGTTAGGTTCAGCCCATCGTAAAGAAAAAGAGTTACAACAATATATGTAGGGATTTTCAAAGAAGCGGAATACGAACACTACTAAACAATGAATTATTTAATGCGAATTTAGGAATCGTTTCTAAGAAGTTTCACTTTCATCTTACATATACAGAGTTATTAATTTTCTGATATTTTATTTGATATTATTATTTTTGGTTTTTACACGTTCGCTACTAGCTTTTGTTGTTTTATCACTTGGCATTTTTCTTTCGTCCTTCCATCGTCGCCCTGACTTGCTCTCTTTCTTTCTTTCTTTCTTTCTTTCTTTCTTTCTTTATTTATTTATTTATTTTTTTCTTTTCTACGTCCAATATTCCTTCGTGTTTTTTCAGATTACTTTTAATTATTGGTTTATTGGCCTCTTGTTCGTTAATTGTTCCATCTTTCTTCTACTTTTCTGTTATTATTCGGTTTACCATTCCTTCTCTTGTTCTTTATTTCTTTCAATTTCTTTCTTTCTCTATTCGTTTTTCCCGTTCTCAGTTTATTTTGACACCTTCTATTCTATCTTGCTTTCTTTCTTACATTTTTTTTCTTAGTCGCTTTACCATTCTTTCCCTCTATTCTTATTTCATTCTTTACCCCTTTCTTTTTGTTTCTTTTTCCTTTCTTTGTTTCTTTGTTTCTTTCTTTTCTTTACCTTAATCTCCTTCTTTCTTTCTTTTTTTATTTTGCTCTTATTCGGTTTACCATCCCTTTTATTGTTCTTTCTTTTCCAAACGTTTTTCACGTTCTCAATTTATTTTTCCACACTCTATTCTTACTCTTTCTTTCTTTCTTTCTTTCTTTCTTTCTTTCTTTCTTTCGTTCATCCATTCTTTCTTTCTTTCTTATTTACTTCATTCCTTATTTATATCGCTTTCATGAGAATATTTTTTACATTTTTTCTTCTGTTTTTAATTATACTTTTTCATCTTCCACTTTTTATTCTCCTTTCTTTTCTTTTTCCTTTCTTTCTTCCTTTCTTTCTTTATTCGTTTTTTCGTATTGTCTTTCTGTACTTACTTTAATTTTTTCGTGTTTCCGTTTTTTTTTCTTAATATTTTTGTTTTTCTTTCATTATTTTTCTTTATTCAATTATTCCTTTTCTCCTTCTACTTTTTAATTCTTCTTCGTCTTCCTTCTAATTCCTTCCTTCCTTCGTTTTTTTCTTTTCTTTCTATTTTTTATTTATTTTTGTCTTTTTGTCTTACTTTACTTTTTTCCTATTTCCATTTTTTATTTCTTAATAATTTTTTCTGTTTTTTCTTCATTTCTCACTCAATTTGACTTTTCTTCATCCTTTTTCTTTCTTTCGTTATATTTTTTTTCTGTTTTCCCTTCATTCTTTTTCTTCTTTCCATTTTTATTTTTCTTCTTTCCATTTTTATTTCTCTCCCTCAACTTTCAATTCTTCTTCTCCTTCATTCAATTAATATTCTTCTAAATTCAGCGCCCTGGGTATGGCGATAAACTACATCCGCGTCCTGGGTAAGATGATAAACTACGTCCAACAGCAAGGCCTCTGATAAGGAGGTTTTGAGGAGCGTGCAACTCACTCTGAATTGCAGCTGTTCCCAGGTCCATCCTGACACGGGGTGGTAGCACCTGTTAGGGTCCCAGCTATGGGCAAATATTTAACCCCCAAACTGAAGTCAAAACACTATGAAAGTGTAAAAATAGGTTTTAATACCAGAAATACTTTGTAAAACATTTTACCAGATATACATTTTTGAAAAAAAATATTATCAGCAATAAAAATTCACTGCATTAAATAAGCCATGGAGGTTGATATGTCGTAAAACAAACCAAACCAGAAATACGTTGTAGAAAAATTATTACCAGTAATAAATTTTTGAAGAAGAATTATTACCAGCAATGTATTAAAAAAAATATATATATTACGAGCTATAAGTTTGTTTGTTTTTTTTTTTTTTTAAATAACAGCAATAAAAATCTTGTCGGCATTAAATAACCCATTGAATATATATCAGAAACCTCTTCGTCACCGAGTCTCGTGGTTACAGTTGGTATGACATTTGCGTCGTATCGTAATGGTTAACGTATCGTAACTTATTTGGATATGAGACGTATAGATATATTGAGCCTAAGAGAAGACGACATTTCAAATCCAACAGTTATTAAAGGCCTTGTTTCCCTTTCTTTTTTTCGTTCTCTTATTTTGCCTTTCTCAGTTCTCTTACTCTTACTTTATTGCTTTCTCTTTTTTGTTTCTCTCATTTTTTTTGCCTTCCCGTTATTGTTCCTTTCTTTATTCATTTGCTTTTCACGTTCCCGTTTTTATTTTGATTCTTTCTATTGGCGTTCTTTCTTTCTTTCTTTCTTTCTTTCTTTCTTTCTTTCTTTCTTTGCCATTTTGTGCTTCTTCATCTCCCTCCATTCCATCTCATCGCCTTTGTAGAAAACGCGTCATATCGCACGAAATCATTTCACCTTAAATGGACGCGACTTCTTTTAACTGGACGTAACAGCCTTATCGGATGTTTACCAATTGTTGATATGAAACAAGCAAATCAATTCAATGCATTCAAATTTCCCCTGTGACTTTCCGTCTTTCCCGATTCAGTAAGCATTGACTGAGTCCCATTCAGATTGCGAAACCGAGTGTAAAAACGTCACGGCAAAATGTATTGTAGATCTCACACACCCGTCAGGATCTGCTTGGTGAGTGAACAACTTAAGGTGGTCCACGTGCTGTGGGGAAAGTCAACATGTCTGGGAAAGGCGGAAATAGGTACATATAATGCTGTGTAGATATTTGGTTGTGTTAGCCCGAGTCTCGTACAAAAAATGCTAAGACGCGCAGATATTGGGATTATGAGAAAGGAAAAGTGAGATTGGCCTATTGGATTCCCTATAAAAGTGCGCTCGCGCTATCTATCTATCTATCTATCTATCTATCTATCTATCTATCTATCTATCTATCTATCTATCTATCTATCTCAGTCTGTTCATCTATCTATCTATCTATCTATCTATCTATCTATCTATCTATCTATCTATCTATCTATCTATCTCAGTCTGTTCATCTATCTATCTATCTATCTATCTATCTATCTATCTATCTATCTATCTATCTATCTATCTGTCTGTCTCTCTCTCTATCTATCTATCTATCTATCTATCTATCTATCTATCTATCTACTGCTTCACCAATGATAGAAATTGTTGTGCTGTTTTTAGGAAATGGAATAAATTAGACTTTTTAAAAATTCATTTAAATAAACGTAATTTTAATGGATACTCATATTTGAGTAGACGCGCTATTTTATTTATTTATTAACAGTATATATATATATTTACTTCTGCCAGCTCGAAATCATATATATATATATATATATATATATATATATATAGAGAGAGAGAGAGAGAGAGAGAGAGAGTGAGAGAGAGAGATTTAAAGATGAACTTCGGTGAAAGTGAACGCAACAAGAAAATCATGACTATATACATATATATATATATATATATATATATATATATATATATATATATATATATGTATGTATGTATGTATGTATGTATGTATAGAAAAATAAAAAAATTCCTGGACGTGGATAGATTAATTAAGTGTCGTTACATCGACGCATTCCTTTTCAAAAACGCGAAGAAGAACTCCCTAAGATCGGGAGCACCCGAAGAAGTCAAACAATCCCCCATTTTGAAAATCGCACTGGCTTTTAATGGGTAAATAATAAAAACTGTAATTTTCGTATTACATACACTCCCGCGTACACAAGTACGCCGACACGCGCGTGCCTGCGCACACGCTCACACATATGCATTTAATAGAAGACAGGTACCGTAATAGGAGTAAATATGTCTGCTTATCGTCCGGTTCATACTCCTCCCTTGTTTTTTTAATAGGAGTTGAGATTTACCCTTTGTTTCCTGGTTAGGATTCGGTTTCCGGTTTCTTCTGAAATCTATATACTCTAACGCTTGACATTAGCCGACACAATCTACCTCTACCTTGGTGGCTCTTTAATACATAGAAAACCTTTGCCATAGCATCGTTGGCAATGGAAAAAATTAAACATAGAAATGCTTTTCATAGATTCCATGCCATATACTTTCTTGTTATGCTTCAAATCGGTCATTTTGTGATATATATATATATATATATATATATATATATATATATATATATATATATATATATATATTTAAAAACAAGAAATGTATTGATTTTAATTTTAAAAGTCTCTAGGGCCCTTTCAGCCAACATCTCATCAGGAGACAATCGTTGGATCAGCGAAAAGAATATTAACGACAATGAAGAGCAAAAAGAGGGGGGAAATACATTAAAATAACAAACAAGTGTATATACTTGTAACGAGGGGAGGGGAAATAATCGTGTAAATAAATTAGCGAGGGACAGTTAAAAGAAAATATCCCCCAACAGATTAAGAGACTTTACAAATTCTTTCTGCCGGTAGAGAGAAGGTTTCCTTAATCCTATGCAGACCGATTCCAAAATCTTCAAATGATTGTTGGAATCGGCTGCATGAATAATTTTAAACCACTCTTTTTTAAACAACTTGGCGCAGGTTATATTCTCAACTAAATGTTGAACAATAGCCGATTCCATATTCATGGGGGGAAGATAGCATATTCTATCTATCTTACCAAGTCGTATTTTGGAAGGTACGTGCTGATTGATTCTAGTTTCCAAATGCAAGGTTGTACGCCCCACATAACCAGCAGCACACTGGCAATTAAACTCATATACTAAATTACTCAATTTGATGTAGGGCAATACATCCTTGCGAAAAGACGGAAACGCAGACCTAGTTCGAAAAATGCGACGTAAAGCAACTGATGGGAAACAACCGGAAACCGACTTGCTAACCTGCTTAATTAAGCCCTGACCCCTATCCCCATATATATATATATATATATATATATATATATATATATATATATATATATATAAAAAGACTAAAATGCCAACCGACCTTGCAAATCGTGTTTCGACCGTGAGGTCTCCTCAGACAAGTGGAAGCATCATATACAAGTGGCGTGTACATCATTCTACTTGCCGGAGGGAACCCCACGGTCGAAGCCCGAGTTGCGAGGTCGCTTGACATTTTAGCCTTTTCTTAAATATCTTTACTCTACATATTCGTATTTGAATTTTGTATTGAGCACTTATTTGTTGTCTATGCCTTTTAAACTCGGCTGTTTTCAATCTTCCTTTTTCATTTCTATCCGTGTATATATATATATATATATATATATATATATATATATATATATATATATATATATATAACAATTAATAAATTGAACATTGGATAAAGTCCTGTCAGTATTACTCGCAGATCCTCGCTAAATTTTGTGATTAGTCAATTGTTTCCCTTTACCCTGTCTTGCTGATCGCTGACTGGATTGATGAACCGGGTGTATTGTGGGTGAACTGAAAGATCTCTTGGGGTGATAGCTCAGTAATTATGTGTCACACGGACCCGAGCTCATGTCCATTCGCAGGAAGAATTACATGCGTTCTTCTATCTGAATTGACACTTACCCATTAATCACATCAATAACACAGTGCCCAGAAACTACACCGACGATTTCTGATTTAATACAAGACTTACCAAAAACAACAGAACCTCTTTAGGGCTTACACTGCGACTCAATTCATCTCTTTTGATGTCAAGCGGCAACAAATCTCCTCAGTGATCTTATATCTTATATATATATATATATATATATATATATATATATATATATATACTAGCAGAATGGCCCGGCGTTGCCCGTGCTTCATTTAAAAATCGTACGACTCAGACAGCAATCGCTATCACTTCACCTAAAATATTTTTGCCCTTCCTTGCCTTTAAAGGAGTGTCATTTTCCGTGCTGATGTTGTTACATGCCTTACTTCTTGCCTATCTCACACTGTGAATTTTTTCTAAGCTCTATACTAAACATTAAATCTGTTACGAAAAAAGAACTAAACAAAATGAACACAAAATGATCAGCTTTAAAAAAAGGACTCGTAACTGGAAAAACCGAATGAAAAAAGAATGTTAACAACAAATACTTTTTCACACCCAACCCAGTTCTGCGGAATCAGTTTCAACGTTGAGTTTAAGCAAGCAAATGAGCCAATTGGAGTAAAGTGCTATGCAGATTTAAATTTTTCCGACTTGTGACGAATGCAGCTATAGATTTTTTTTGCATGCTAGTTAATATTCGTGTCAGTCAGCTGCTGGCTCTCACGCTGACCAATAGAATCTTCCTGCCTATTCGTGGCAGCCAGCTATAGGCTCTCACACTCGCCAGTAGAATATGGCCGCAAACTACATGAAAACTGCCGTAGAAGCATGAAAAAATCGATTATTTCCACTATCGATGGGAGTTGGGAAATGCAAAGTCGGTCTTGGCCTTCGCGCTAACTTGGAGCATGTGCATGTAAATTTTGGTGCAAATCCGTCGAAAATTGCGGCCTTGCATTCTTTACACATACACACACACACATGCGCGTGCGCACGCACACATCCAGTCTTATATATATATATATATATATATATATATATATATATATGCTGAAATTCATATATCTATCCTTTGATCATAAATAAAATAGTTATTTAAAAGCGTAATCAAATTCTAATATTTTCATTTTATAATGCCATATATAGTTTATTATTAATTATAATAAATGCATTATTTTAGATCTTTATAAAGTATAAATAATATGACTTAATCATATTTCAAAACTCCTTTAAGAAAATCTCGATGTAGTTTAAAAAATAAGAAAATAAATAAACATAAATAAATGGAAATGCCAAATGAATTGTAGTGTAACCCCGCCCCGCCAATAAAAAATATTAAATGAAGTCAGTATCAATAGACAAAAATTTCAAACTGATATTGCGCGCTTTCCAATAAGTACCGCGCATATATAATATATATAGAAATTTTATATATATATATACATATATTACACACATACACACAGACAAAGACAGAGACACACACACAGAGTCACGGACACACACCCACAAACACGCACACACATATATAAGTAGAAATATAGTTTTAAGGTTTGCTATATTTATGGAATAAAGTGCTCAATATCAGAGATAGAGCGTATATAAATATAAAAGTGAACATTCAGAGGCGACAGGCAATCGTCGTGGCCTTTTGTCTAGCATGAAACAGTCTGTCGCCTCTTATTGTTGACTTCAATATTTACTTATATATATATATATATATATATATATATATATATATATATATAGAGAGAGAGAGAGAGAGAGAGAGAGAGAGAGAGGGTGATAATGAGCAAAGGGGAGAGAGACGAAAGGACAGAGAGAAGAGCAGGATGAAGAGAGAAGAGATATAGAGGTAGATACGTTTACTTGCTGAATATCAAGGGACGCTGAAGGAAAGCTACAACAAAAAATTGGGATTGAGAGGGTTAAAATTGTGATATGTTAAAATGATTTCTGAATGAACAGAACAAAAGAAAGACAAAAGAATGAATGCAACAGAAAATGTTGAGCATTCCTTATTACTTTTTCGCATATTAAACAAATAGACAAGGAAAATTGGAAAGGATAATAGAGAGAATAAGGACATATAGGCGACGAAGTTTGGGAGGGATAAGGGAAAGAATGAGAAGATACAGGTGACGATAAACAGAAGGGATACTGTATAAAGCGAGAAGACGCAAATAAAGACTGGAACGAATATGAACGTGAGTGATAAAATACCGACGTCACAGTGTGGAAGGGATAAGGAAAAGAAGGGGAGGATATATTCGAAGAAGCATGGAAAGGATAAGAGAGCGAATGAGAAGATACAGGTGGAGAAGAATGGAACGGATAAGGGAAAAGTGAGAAGATACAGGCGAGAAACACTGGAAGCGATAGAGAATCTGTGAAGCTACAGGCGACGAAGACTGGAATCGTTAAGGGAGAGAAAGAACACATACAGTCGACGCAGTATAGAAGGGATAAGGGAGGGATCGAGAAGATACTGGCGATGAAGATTGGAAGATATAAGATAGAGAATAACAAGACACAGGTGATTAAAATTAGAATGGGTAAGGGAGAGAATGACAAATTACAGGTGACAAAGTTTGGAAGTGATTAGGGGGAGAATAAGACTATGCAAGCAAAGTGTGAAGGAAAATCAGAGACATGAGTTAATGGACAGTCGCGGTTGTCCACATCCGTGGAATGTTCCAAGGGTCCAGCGAGGAACGCATTCTGTAAAAGTAATTATGATAATGAGGAAAATTCATGAAAACTGCAATCTGTCAGGTGACGGCCACCCACAACGTTTTCGCTTCCCACGTGCTCGCATATTCGTCCCTCTTGAACAAGAGACGAGATTGTTCTGCAAGTGACAAGATTTCCAATTAGAGAATGTCTCAGACAAGAAACATCTGGATGATCCCCGAATGACGAAATTACATTTTAACGAAGTTCAGTGAAGAGTCGTGGATGAAGTCATCGCAAACACAGCAAACAAAGCCTTCGATAAGAGGACAAATAGTTCCACTGTGTAGCTCTTTAAGATTTTACAAGTGAAACAATTAATGGTTTCACAAATGGAAAGTGTGTGATTGTAGAGGATTACATTGTGTTAATCTCTAGACTGATGAACGCCTGAAAATCTTGTTTATATGAGCTGGGATTAAATACAAATCAAATATAGATCGGAATAAGACAGGATGATAATATAAAGATGTAATAAAAGTTTATCAATCTAACATATGTACCTTGTTATAGTGGAACACACCTATTCTATAGTTAATGGACTCTCCCACCTATAATAAGTAGGAGTAGTAAGAGTAAGGAGTCGCTCAGTGGGTCGGTCTGAGTTCAGTCTGAAGTCGGACGACCGGCTGACCGGTTGAACTCTCTGCCTTCGGGTGGGGAGGAACCCGAACGAGGCTACGCCAAAGGGCGGAGTCTCGTTCGGGAGGTAAACCGGCCCTGAGCCCGTTTATACAGGTTCAATGGGCAT
>CAHIKZ030005612.1:227500-287500 GCA_903632075.3 Acanthosepion pharaonis
CTAGTTCTAATCTTCACGGCTAGGACCTGCTATGTCAGTCACTTTGTAGCAAACCATCTACATTCCGTCCGTACTCCATTGGTGAGATATAAAAACTTGAACAGCTTCTTTTTGCGAATCACTGTTGTACCGCCACCCAAGAGGAGGCTTCTCCGTTCATTACAATCTTAACCTGTTCAAGTCTAGAGTTAAAAGTTATCTTTCTCTCCACTCTGCATAAACTGCCACTTGGTGTAATCTCTGCTTCGAATGACCTCCGGGCCTTGTACAAAGTGAACGTTACTATAAAAAAATTAAAGAAAAATAATGTTCTTTTCTGGCATGGTAAGTTTTATCTACCACAAAATTGCCCCAAAAAACCGAATAGCCAGGCCTGGTTCACGCCAGAATGTGCTGCAGCCGTAGCACCCCGTAACAATTACTGCCATGTCTATCAAAGAGAACGGTGTAGTAGAAACTTTGCTATATTCAGAACTGCCCGCAATGATTGCAAGAGAATTCTTGAATCTGGAAAGAGAAGATAAACAGTTCAAACCAAGTTTGAAAGCAAAAGACTTCTAGAAAATCTGACACAAAATCCCCAAAGACAAACATAAGTCAACAAATTCACCAAGCCTGGCTCTTTACAGTTTAGATGTAACACATGCTTCCTCAGTTACATAAAGACACTCTCAAGACTAAGCTGAGTTTAAGTGACATAGAGACAAGTTGTTGGACATACAAAACCGAATATGTGGATTTTATAGAATAGGCACTATCTATAATTAAGAGGATGGACGATTGCATATTGTCAGTTGACTGTGTTTGCCGGAACTGCTTTGTTTCAAAATCTGCGGGCAAAATAATATTTACCTGTGACAGAAGGCCATCTTCCACCTCCGGAAGTAAGCTGACTACCGTCTAACCGAAGGAAAAAGTCCTTCCGTTGATGATTGAGTATCGGGTGGCAATGACAAGGAAGCAGTCAGCTTAGCGTAAAAGGGACAGGACATTCATAACAACGACTGTCCGCAAATCCAGTCGGGGTGGTGTGCAGTGGTTGTGAGTGGCGGTAGAGGTGGGGAGAGTTATCAGGTTATGGCATTAATTCAACGCCATTTCCATCTTTATTGCATCACGTTGACTGATGTGATTTGTTTATCGTGGGTGCCGATCTGTTTATTACAGTTCGGATCATGTCACAGATTCGATTGGAAGAATTTGCTTGGACAAACAGGAAGGCCAAGCAAATAGCCACGCGCATGCGCACGCTCTCCGAAACATGCACAGGATAAACGTGTGTGCTCTAACTGGATATATTGGTTGCGAGAAGTCAGAGTTAGGGTACGGGTGAAAGTTGTTACCCGTTTTATTGTAGAAAGACTGAACATGACACTAATAGTTAAAATAAAAACACTTCTGTCTCACACCATAAAACAACATCTATCCCTTTCCCTTTCGTTATCTATCTATCTATCTATCTATCTATCTATCTATCTATCTATCTATCTATCTATCTATGTGTATTTCACTGTCTTCAGCCGTTCATCTCTCTCTCTCTCTATATATATATATATATATATATATATATATATTTATATTTATAGTTAGAGAGAGAGAGAGAGATAAACCTAGTGATCCAGACAAACCTACCCAGGTTTCACCTAAGCGGATCGTCAGGGGAAAGCTGGCTAAAGAGGCGAAAGAGAAACAGCATCTTTATAGGCGATAATCAAAATCATACCACGTGATATATATATATATATATATATATATATATATATATATATATATATATATATATTTCTGTGTCTTTGGCTGTTCGCATCTATCTATCTATCTATCTATCTATATTTCACTGTTTTTGGCCGCTCATATCTATCATTAGTAACAAATCTCCAAGTATTTTTTTCTTGTTTACCTCTGCTGTGGGCAAGTATTGAACTCACAACTCTTTGATCCAAGTCACTTGATTACTTCAGTCAACGCTTTTATCTGTATCTTATTTATATGTATGTATGTATGTATGTATGTATGTATTGCTGGTAGTTTCACTATAAAAATGTATTTTTATAGTTTTATAGTGTTTTATTATTGGGTTCACAATTTGACCATAGCTGGGGCCCTAACAAGTGCCACCACACTCGCAATAAAAAGAAAAGAAATGACTAGTTACTCTCCTGAGAACCGAAGATGATTTGGAATATAAAAATAGGATAGGTAGATATAAAATATTAGCGGTCATATAAAATGAAATAAATATTGTAGATAGATTGGATACTGGACAATTTCCTCACAAACGGATATAGTGATTCTACAGTGTGGCTCTTTGAATACCATCTTTGAAATATCTAAGCAACGCGGAAGTTTATTAGAAAACAACACTTATAAATAGAAACAAATAAAATATCGATGAAATGTTACGCAAAAGCTGTCCTCCTATAGAGTAGCCAATATTAGATAATTCCTTCGCAGTTGCAGAGGGGAAATAAGGAAACATATATCTTTCTACGGAAAGATAATAAGAATACCATCGTCGGAACATGCAAGCAATTAGGAAGTTTTAAGGGAAAACGAAATTGCCCTTACTTAATCATCTGAAAGAATCCTTTTAACCCTCCATCAGATGGCTGATGCTAACATTCGGAATAGTGACTCATTGGGCTAACGTTTTACGCTGACATGAAGCAGTAAGATTCTGTTGAATCACCTTTAGGTCTTCAGCTAAGAAAGTTGGTTCCGTGACTCCTGCTTGGTTATGTTTCTCTTACACTTTAAAAATGTCCATTCTTTGAATATTACTGCCGCATCTGATCTGGTACTTTTGCTATGTGTTTAGAGATCCTTGATACAATACAAAGAATCTGCAATCTTGGTCTAGCATTACACTCTCACCCACTTTCTCACCGGCTTAACGTAACTTCCCTGTGCCTTTTCTATGAATACTTTCATCGTAATTGTTCTGATGAATCTTCCTCTACGGTACCAAGACTTTATGAATTTAAGTGCATTACATAATTGTTGGAAGGTCTCATTATTTAAAATCTAGTGGTAACCGTAAGTTCTATGCTAACAGTTTCTTCTCTTGAACTTGTCGCTTGTGGAACTCTCTTCGGGCATATTGCTTTCCAGTCAAGTTTGGTCTTCACAAATGTAAATGCAATGTCAATCGTTATCTTCTCTCTTCTTTATTCTTGTTCATTTATCGTTCTGACTCCTTAATATTCCTATTTTATTCTTATTCTTTCATACTACATAGCCAGCAACATTTAGTGACTTTATTGGCTTTTGGAGGGTTGAAATTATTAAATAAATAGAAACAAAATAAGACTTGTTCTTAATAAGCAAAAAAGAAAAAAGAAAAAGATCGCTGGCATGCTATTTAATAGCTATCCTTCTATATGGCCTCGAATGCTGGATTATTTCCTCACAGGCTTAAGGGAGAATAAAATTATCAGTGGTGTAGTTCTACAGAAAGATGCTGGGAATAACATGTTCGGAATGTGCGGTTTTAAGGAAAATGAAATCTAAAACAACACTTGTACTTTTGAATCAGAACGAGGCTGTAGAAATTTCTCGGGCACATCAAGCGGAAAGAGAGCATGGAGAATTTAACATTAAAAGAAAATATTAAAGTCATGAAGGCCAGAGGTAACTTTGAGTAAACTACCTAACGAGCTTGTCAAATACGTATCCGGAACATTTTTGCAATAGAAGATCTCGCCTCAATAATTTTCGCCGTAGGAAAATTCTCCGTATAGGATTTTTGATGTCAGACAATTTCGTCGAATTTTTTTCGATACCCTTATTTTGAACGTTTCTTTTGGAGTAATATTCAATTAAATATGCGAAGTACCTTGTTAACAAATATTTATGGATGTCTTGTTTAAAGGGTCGAACATCAAAAAAAAAAAAAAAAAAGAAATTAAAAAATAAACATTTATTTAAAAAATAAATGACTAATAATATATCAAATTAGCAAAGAAATAATTTAAAATTGCGTGACGTAGGTTCTGGTGTCAAGTTGAAAATTTTGCGCTTCTCACTGACGAGGATGAATGAAGTAGGATTTTGATCCTAGAACCTCGCCTATTAAAACGTTTAAACCGAAGTAACAATAGTGTGAGACAGATATATTTGATAACGAGGTACTTCGCATATTAAAAAAATGCAGCGAAATTGTATTACGGCAAAGATTTTATACCGTAAAGTTTCATACGGCGAAAATTCATGCGGCGAGTTTTCTTAAAGCAAAAATGTTTACGGCGAATATTCCTAGAACCCATCAAATGGACGACAGAATAAGGACTGGGACAAGAGATAAATATTGCTTCAGGCTTTAGATGAGGATAGGAAGGTCCGCAGAGCCTTGGCCTTAAGAGACAGCTCTTAAAATAAGATTAAAACTCTCCTGGTAATTGGAGTACGAGGAACCGAAAGAATACAGAGGTGGGTGCTTTAGGTTTGCAGTGACTTGCTGTCACTTAGTCGCCAGCGGAAATGAGCCGCTATTTGGGGGGTAAACATGCAATTGCCTGAAATATAATAGATGTCTTCGTTGTAATAATGGGAATGTTGCCATTGGTTGGACTTCTATTAATAAGAACAACACGAACTTCGATTGTAAAAGGAAAGAGGGTCGTGGCAGTATTCTATTCGATGCTATCTTTTGAATGTCACGAAAATGCGTTGTAAGATGAGAAGATTGATGGCACACGATATTGATTGATGAACCCCACAAAATACACGACACATTCCCTTCTTTATATATATATATATATATATATATATATATATATATATATATGTAGACCCCGTGCCTGACGAACTGGGATCACCACCCAGCGAAACTATAGTCGCACTCCCAAAACTTGCGTACGACTATATGTACTAATTAATACATATAGATATATATTTGTGTGTGTGGCTGTGTTTGTGTGTAAGAGCTCGTAGCCAAAATGCATTATAATACATGCCCATATTGAGATAAAAGAAAAGACTATGCCGCGCTAATTCTCCTGGGAGTGTAGAGTGTGCATAAAATATCATTGTTCAACAATATTGTTTTTACCAGGGATCAAACGCCATCCTGTTGGCACAGATTGGAAAGAATATTTGCAAAACTCAAGGCAAACTAAAAGCACTGATGGGTTATGTAAGATAAAGGAAGATTATTTTGCGCTAATATTCTATTGTGAGAAGCCCGCCGTTTTACTCATAATAATAATAATAATAATAATTGGTTTTCCTTCATTCTGGGTTGATACATTCTCAATGTTATCATTACTACTTTATCTTTTGTAGGTTACACAAGAAAATTTCATTAGAATTAATCGAAAGAGTGCTGAACTGTTATGCAATACCAATTTCATATATGGCAATAAATATTGGACAATTTCCTCACAGATTACGAGAAGACCTGAAATTTCAGAAATGTGGTTCTACAGAAGGATGCTGAGAATACCATAAACCGAGCATATAAGCAACGGGGAAAGTTTAAGGAAAACAGGAACAAAAAAGCTGCTTATACTTAGAATCAGAAAGAGAGCGTGAAAATTTTTGGGACACATAATGAGGAAAGAAGGCTTGGAGAATTTAACACTCACAGGACGTATTGAAGACAAGAGGGACGAAAGGAAACAAACGTTTGTGTAAATGTACGATAGGATAGTGAGTCGAATGAAATTATAAAGAGAATCACAGCTCAGAGCTACGAACGATAGGAAGTTGTAGAGGAACATTATCACCAAAAACCTGAAGGGTTACGATACAGTAGAAGAGGAAGCTTTTACCTTTCTATTGCTGATTTTTACATCAACACTCTGGGTCGATGCTCTCTTCATTAAATAAATTATTGTATAATTATTTTATTCATAATATGCAGTTCAATACTCATTTAATAGCCCCCCCCCTCCCAAACAAAACACGGAACAAATTAAGTGAATATCAGTCAGAAATTAAAGCAACCCGTTATTACTTTTGAATATCCACATTCAACTATCTGGATTAGTTTTTAGTAAATGTGTCTGTTAGATCTGTTCTGCTTAATGGGGGTGGGGAGTTAAATCTTCATCCAGCCCCCAATATTTTCGTGCCTTGTGTCAGACTATGTCAAACCTACTAAACATCGCGTGTATCTCATTGTATTAATGCGGACCCATTTCGCCTTGTAAGATTCTAAATCAAAGAGCCAATCGCTTCACGCACGCATAATCACGTGATCATCTCGTAACATTAAACCTATTTTCCATTTCGGCATCGCTTCGTTGTTAGTGGGGCGGTAAGGAAAGAATGGAAATGAAGAACGGTTTTGGAAAGATTTTCGTCCGGTCAGCTCTCGTAGAAGGAAGCCGGTATCGTTGGTGAAGAATATCCCTTGAGCTAAACACTGGCATAAAACAGTTACAATGTGCAGAACCACATTGTTAAAATGAGCAATAACTTGCCCACCACCTCGTCATTACTTTTCGGGCTTCGATCTTTTTTTTCTATTTGTCAAGGATTAATATTAACTTTCATGGTTAGTGAGAGAATTCAATGCCTGCTTTCATTGTATCCCGTAAAGAATGTAGATTTTACAAGACGTAAGATTTGGTTGCAGCAGTAATTAGGGCGGGTAAGATCCATAATCTAATTCTTTTTACTCTATGATTCACAAACAGGTTTGGATTGTGGCCACAACGCTGAAAGACAGCTTCTTATACGTATGACCAAAGTTAAGCAATGTACATCCTAATCAGTACCTACATGGGTGACCGCTCAGGAATATCAGGCGCTGTAAACTTGGATGTGTGGTTGATTATTATAGTCCAAATTACTGTTTCTAAACAATCTCCAACGATTTTTCTCGATCGATCATATCTTCTCTGTAGCTAAACGATAGAGCATAAGATGAAATGATGGTTTCCATGTAGGAATACAGGTTCGATTCCTGTCGGATTACTCATATTTTCTACGAAATTTCTCGAACATACAGTCCGGTAAATGTAATTAATACTGTTTAATTAAAAACAAAGCATTTACTTAAAAAATTGTATCTATAAAAATAACGTATAAACAGAAAATATATTAAATAATTGTCGGACTTAATCCATTCCATTATATATATATATATATATATATATATATAGTTCATTGGCAATCTGTATGGATAATTCTAGGGAGGAGATATATATATATATATATGTATTTATATTATTTTATATGTGCAGTACTTATTGGAATTTGTTCAATATTCGTGATAGAGCTAACATATTCAGTTGTATGCTTTTTTGCGATCATCAGACAAACTGATTTATTTAAAAATAAACCAGTTTGTCAGACGATTGCAAAAGTGAAAAGCCAGTCTCACAAACTCATCACCATACAACTGAATATATACATATACATTTATATATATATATATATATATATATATATATATATATATATATATGTATGTATGTATATATATATTGTATATATATATATAGGCATACATACGTGTATATACATATATATATATATATATATATATATATATATGTGTGTGTGTGTGTGTGTGTGTGTGTATACATACATACAAATTAATGTCTATCTATTTGCCTTAGGAGGATTTCAGAATTCAGATTTTGGGTGTTGGTCTTCTGCAGATTCTGTCTTTGACGATATGAAACACGACCATTTATTCTTTACAGACTGATTCTTCCAGGCGTACAATTTAAGAAATGAGATACATTTCAAAAATTCAACTTCCGGGTCAGAATTTACAAAAAGGAAATATTTTTCCCCTGGTGGGTTTAAAATGTTAGCTTTCCTATAAAAACCATATGTCTGTTTCTATGGAGATGTTTTAATAAGATTTGGTGCAACACACGCTTATATGTGTGTGAGTGTGTAATAAATGTGTGTTCTCTTGTGTGTCGTTGCTGTTTGAGTTATAAATTTAAAAAAAAACATTTAAATAAAGTAAATAAATAAATAAAACCTTGAAATAAAAGTAAAGAAAACATTTTTCAGGTGTATTTTAAAGTAACCTGCCAATATGCGGTTAGAGAATTGACACGATTACACACACACACACACACACACACAAAATCTCTTTCTGGAAGAGAACGTGGTAAGGTGAAGATGACAATCAAGAACTGAGAAGAAAAGAAAAGAAAGAAAGAAAGAACGAAAATAAGAAAGAAAGAACGAAAATAAGAAAGAAAGAACGAAAATAAGAAAGAAAGAAAGAAAGAAAGAACGAAAATAAGAAAGAAAGAAAGAACGAAAATAAGAAAGAAAGAACGAAAATAAGAAAGAAAGAAAGAAAGAACGAAAATAAGAAAGAAAGAAAGAACGAAAATAAGAAAGAAAGAACGAAAATAAGAAAGAAAGAAAGAACGAAAATAAAAAAGAAAGAACGAAAATAAGAAAGAAAGAAAGAAAGAACGAAAATAAGAAAGAACGAAAATAAGAAAGAAAGAACGAAAATAAGAAAGAAAGAAAGAACGAGAATAAGAAAGAAAGAACGAAAATAAGAAAGAAAGAAAGAAAGAACGAAAATAAGAAAGAAAGAACGAAAATAAGAAAGAAAGAACGAAAATAAGAAAGAAAGAAAGAAAGAAAGAACGAAAATAAGAAAGAAAGAAAGAACGAAAATAAGAAAGAAAGAACGAAAATAAGAAAGAAAGAAAGAAAGAACGAAAATAAGAAAGAAAGAACGAAAATAAGAAAGAAAGAACGAAAATAAGAAAGAAAGAAAGAAAGAACGAAAATAAGAAAGAAAGAAAGAACGAAAATAAGAAAGAAAGAAGGAAAATAAGAAAGAAAGAACGAAAATAAGAAAGAAAGAAAGAAAGAACGAGAATAAGAAAGAAAGAGTGAAAGAAAGAACATAATCGACCGATGGCAGCAAAAAGCGAAAGAAAGAGAAATTTTTTAAATTTTTTTTTGTTTTAAGAGACAAGCCGGCAAAGTCGGACGCAACTGGCGGTGAAAAAGTTAAAACGAAGAAAAAGAATAGATTAGGAAAAATAAGTAAAAAAAAGAAAAAAAAAAAAAGACAAATAATGTAAAAGAAAAATAAAGATAAGAGGAAAAAGAAAAGAAGAAAAACATGCAAAAAGAAGGAAAAGAGAAAGATGTAAAAAAAAAATCTAAAAAAGAAAAAGAAATTTAACGAAGAAGAAATAGAATAAAAAATGTCGATAAAGAAGGTGTAAAATAGCAAGTTTTTAGCAGCGGCCAAAAAAGAGAAATAAGATTAAATGAGAAAAGACGGTTTAATGTAGGCAGACTCAGACGGTGGCTTTTCCTTACAAAAGTGGACGAAGGATTGAAACCTGCTGTAATGGAATTTACTTTATTTTAATTATTTAACTCCGAGCAAGCCACAAGGATGCAAGTGTTTAGTGAGAGTGAAAGGAACTGAGGGGACAATAAAAGAACAGGGTTCAAGGAGAGAGACAACGACGATTGAAGTGCGATAGGTGACTCGTTGGCTTCCTATATACCACTTGCCTTGTCTTGTGAGTGTTAGATTCTCCAATCCTTCTTTCCTCAATTCTCTCTCTCTCTCTCTCTCTCTCTCTCTCTCTATATATATATATATATATATATATATATATATATATATATATATATATGTGTGTGTATTATTATTTTTATTTATATATTAGATATTTTTTATATATTTTTTCCAGGTACTTGGGAAAATGAAAGAAATGACCAAAACTACGGTTTAATAACAACACTAAGTAACTGATCCGTGAATTTGAGAGTATTAATATAAAATAAATAAATAAATATAGTAAGTCGAGATTATTTAACCAAACACAAATACACACGCATATACACGCACGCACGCACTCTCTCTCTCTCCCTCTCTCTCTCTCACACACACACACATATGTATATATATATATATATATATATATAGCGAGATAGGGGAGACAGTTTCGACAAAGGGAACGGTATTACATGCCGACTGTCAGTTTCACGTTACAGTATCTTGTTTCAATATATATATATATATATATATATATATATATATATATATATATGTGTGTGTGTGTGTGTGTATAAACAAAACATTTGGCTATTTCATAACTTAGTTACCTCCCCTGACGTAAATCGTACAGTACATACCCTTAGCGTTTTTCAATTCACAAGTAAAAATTTACCTTTCAGATGAATACAACAATTTTGTTTTAGGAAAAGGATGAACGCAACAATTTTTCTCTTAAAAAAAACAACTACCTGATGATGACAATGTGATAATGTCGAAAGGCTTCGGAATAAATGAATATGTATCAACATAGTAATTTTCTCTCTTCCTTTAATGAGGATTCTATTATTCTTGTCCACGAATATGAGAGATCCTATCGAAAAGAAGTAGAGAAACTTGTTTAAATTTTTAAATGAGGCATGTCTTTATATATATATATATATATATATATATATATATATAGCTCTATCTCTGATAATGCGCGCTTTCTAATAAGTACCGCGCATATAATATATAAATAATTATACATATATATATTTATTTATATTTATATACACTTTTCACACACACACACACACACACGCACACACACACACACACACATATATATATATATATATATATATATTTAAGTAATGAAGAATTTGGTAAACCGAATTGGTAATTCCAAGGAGGATGAAATCCTGAGAGCTCAATGTGAAGAACTGAGCCAAATTACCTGATGATCCAAAATCCTTTAAAAAGGATTTTTGTGAAATAAATTATTGTTATGGTACCTTAAAGTGTCTGTTGTTCATTATATATATATATATATATATATATATCGGAGATAGCCTAAACTGATCCCCTGCAAAAGGTGGTAGAGTTTAGGCTTCCTTCGATATATATATATATATATATATATATATATATATATATATATATGAAAGAGGAAATTCAGTTCTCATGCGTAAAAATGATTCAATTTAATGTATATTCAGTCGTACACGAAAGAAAGAAAGAAGGAATCTGGAAGAAGTAAGTGGCAGATGAAATTTCCGAAAGAAAGTGAACATGTGGAAAAAAAAAAGAAAGAAAGAAAATCTCTGGCAAAGGCGACAAAAATATGACTTTTTAAAAGTCTGACATTTCCATTCTCTGGTCCCTTCTGTGGCAATTAGGGATTTGTGGCGTTTGGATGGCAGTGGGTGAACTGAAGTGTTCGGATTTCCACATGGCTGAATCGAAAGAGAAAAAAAAGCCTCGAAAAGGAATAAACCGGAAGTAAACCACTTACACACGTTTTACCGATTCGAAGTGGCTGTGAACTCAATACAAAATCCTGATGCCATTCGATCCTGCTAGAACTCAACTTAGACTGGCACAGGGCTACAGCAGCGTGGTATCCACGAAGCATCGAACTGAGTATAGAATTACAGTGAGGTATAGTAAATTAATACCAAAATACTATGTTTAATTTAGTCCGACATTAAAACCTATCAAACTCACTACAATAGTAAACGGCATTTTAGTAAATCTATGGCACCTTTGGGAAGTACCTATTTAGGTTGACGGAAACCTTGTAAATGAGAGGGAAAGTAGACAGTGGCCGTCCGTGGTTCTGCTTTCACGAAAAACCAATTCATCGAGGCCGAGGTTTTGAGAGTGCTGGACTTGTTCAAACAATTAATCACGTTAGTTTAGGGACTCTATTAAAGAAAATGAAAAAAAAAGAAAAGTGAAAAAAAAAAAACGAAGAAATATATATGCCTGAGCAGGTGTCTGCAACATGGATTAGGCAGATGCCCTATCACTCAGGAATACTCGGGCATAAGCTGCCACTTACGAATCATATATATATATATATATATATATATATATATATATATATTGTCATCCACAGACAGTGTGGCTAGATATGCGAATGCCCCAAACCGGGATCGAAACACGACTGTTGTGGTATCAGTCAGAGTATATGTCCCTAAGCCAAAGACGTATTTATTTTTAGATAAACACGCCAGTGACTAGGAAAACACGATTCGTTTTATATATGGCCATTTCGGTCGAAACTAGTCGAGGAATTTAAATGGAATAATAATAATAATAAAAAAAACGAAAGAATATTAATCTACAACCCAGTGTGTCTAATGATTTTAATTTTTTAATTTTTTTAATTTTTTAATTTTCTTATTGTTATATATAAATATATATATATATATATATATATATATATATATATATATATATATATATATATATATCGAAGAAATTCTAAACTCTACCACCTTCTGCCGGGGATCAGGTTAAATTATCTTCGATATATATATATATATATATATATATATATATATATATATATATATAAAGACATGTCTTATTTCCAAATTTCTACTTCTGTTCAATAGGATCTCTCATATTCATGGAAAGTTTCTTAGAATCCTCATTAAAGGAATAGAGAAAATTACTATGCTGCTACATATTCATTTATCCTGGGTCCTTTAGACATTAGCACAATGTCATCATCAGGGTGTTGTTGTTTTTTCTAAGACCAAAATTGTTGTGTTCATCTGAAAGATCAATTTTTTCTTCAAGTGCTCAGTATCAGAGATTATACCATTTATATATACGGGTCAATAGTGAATTGTGGTAGTCTATTGTATTGTTTATTCTAACGGCTATTTTGGCAGGAGTCGTTTGTTAATTTATTTAATATATAAATAGTCGCGAAAAACACAACGCATGTGAACTGATGAATGCGTTTAGCAGGAAACAGTCTCCCGCCTCTGAGTGTTAACTTCAATGTTCACTTTTACATATATATATATATATATGTGTGTGTGTATGCGTGTGTGTGTGTGTATATAAATAGAAATAAATATATATATAATTATTTATATATTATATGCGCGGTATTTATTAGAAAGCGCTGAATATCAGAGACAGAGCTATCATATTTGGTTGGATTGATGTGAGTTCGTGACCCTGGGTTTCACGCTTTTGAGATCGTCAGACAAACTGATTAATTTTTTAAAAATTTGGATTTATGTAGATTGCGTGTATTGGTGTTATTATGGAAGTGGGGGGGAATCGTCGTCGTGACGTCATCGTGCTAACGCAAACATAGATGTATGTCCGTACACCCGATGAGGTACGCAGACATGCATACACGCTTGCTTGCCCGTCTGGACTCATACATATATAAACATATGTGGACAGTTTCGGATTTGACATATGTATGTATGTGGGTTGCGTTGTGTCTATACATACGCATTTGTATGTTGAAATTCAAAGATTGTAAGTGTAGCGAAAATTTCTCGTGAATGTCTCGTGAATGTATACATGCCAACAATCAGAGCATTTTTCTATTTTTTCACTGAATAATATTTCCTCGCATGTATGTATATACGTGTGGTGGGGTCTCCATATATATATATATATATATATATATATATATATAGAGAGAGAGAGAGAGAGAGAGAGAAACAGACAGAGATAGTGAGAGTGAGAGAGTGAATGTGTAGACATAAGAACCAGTATTGTTTGGTTTGAAGATCGCATTCTGGTGTGAAGCTGATAATCGCCATATAGACTTGATTGTTACGTCCACGCAGTCTATAAAGGCTAGTTTCCGATATAAAGTACTCTCTTTCACCATAATTACAGTTAACTTTAAACAATCTATATATGAAATATTGTATTTTCTACCGACTGCGGGTGCCCCAGAGCCTTCACCCTCAATTTATCAGCAATGGATGAATCGAGAAAAATTCTTCCCAAGGTTTGAGCCGTGCAGTGGATGAAAATGAAATATTGCTTTTAAATAACTGCCCAAAGATCGACTTGCTTATTTCACGAATAAAGTGCTGTCGAGAGATTAATGAATAAAATGGCGGCATAAAACACACACAAAAAAAATATATATTTATATATATATTGCATAATACAAAGAAAAGTATTATTCTATAAAAATGAAAAGTGGGAAAAACGGGGGAGGGGTTATGGCTGAAAGAAAGAAAAGACGTTGATCGTAGACGAAACGTTGACAAAGAGGGATATATTGCTAAAAGATAGAAAAAATAGAAAGAAGAGAGAGAAGGTATCTTCATGCAGCAAGAGAAGAGGAGAAAGAACGAATAAAGAAAGCGAAGGTGGACTAAGAGAGACAAAAGAGAGACTATATTGTCAGACGGAGAAGTATATTAATACGCCTTTTTTGTGGAGAGAGCGAATAGTTATATTTCTAAAAGAAAGAATAAAGCATTTAATCATCATCATCATCATCGTCATCATCATCCTCTTCAATTGTTTAATCGTGGGGGGGGGGATCAGAATGCAGAATCCACAGTGACTCTCCTCCACAACCGTCTACCAACGGCCGCCATTAGCAATTCTGTCCATTGTTTGATAATGTCCAACCAGTTCTTGTGATGGCGTCCTCTCCTATTTCCACCTTCAACAGTTCGTTGCATGATTGTCTTGCACAGGCTGTCGTGCCTTGTAACGTGTCCAAACCATACCATTTTTCTCCGTCTGACTGGCGAGAAAAAATTCTTGGTGGCTGCATAAAACTTTCAACCCTTTTCCGTACAAACTCATTGGTTTTATGTTCCCAATAGAAGATGCCAAGGAGCTTTCTCATGCATTTGTTCTCAAACGCCTGGATCTGGCAACTGGTCTACCGCAGAAAGAAATGGCAACCTAGTGCGGGAAAAAAATCTGCCTTGTCAATCATGTATCGAAAGATACATGATCGCCTAAGCGTATATCACACATGGCACATAACTGACTGAGGACGTCTTTGAAAAAATATTCACAAAAAATAAATGACGAAAGGCACGGAAATATAGTCTTTGATACGCGACGTTTGAAAAATAAAATGAAAGAAAAAGAAAACAAAAAGGTGAGAAGAAGTGAGAGAAAAAATAATTGAATGTTGTATGCGTGTGTGTGTGTGTGTGTGTGTGTGTGCGTGTGTGTGCGTGAGAGAGAGAGAGAGAGAGAGAGAGAGAGAAATTGGGTCGATTTATAGAAAATACGACAAAGAAAAGAAAAGAAATCGACAGGCAGATGTATTTTTTTTATTTTAGGGTTTGGTCCGAAGGTCTTGTCACTCCTACATATTATAATGTTATATTTCAATGCTCTGTTGGATATTATCGAGAAGTGAGTTTCACATGAACGATACCAGAATACCCATCAGCTGAAGGACGTCGTTCGGAGAGTCATTACAACAGCTTCGTAAAATATCACACAGGACATGGCGCCGCATCATTTTGTGCCACGAAAATGATAGTTGTTCATACAGACCGTCTCATTGTATGACAGCGTCAATGAAAGTGAATAAACTGAATCCATTACATGTGCATTGTATTACTGTATTACTTGTTCTTCAATAGTTCTCATTACTTTTTGGTAGGGGTGACAAGACTTTCTGACCACACTGTACCATAGCCAAGAAATGGGGGATATGTTTAATACTAAAGAACAATGTAAAACTGATCCCTCACCTTTTATCATGCTTTCATTTGATTAACTAGAAGGATGTTTTGTAATTTCATCTATGAACTTATTTTTTAGTAGGAGATGACAAGACTTTCGGACAACTTTGTAATTTGCTGTTTCAGAACTTGGGCGATCATGCCTCTCCACAACTTCGCCCCTTGTAGCTACAAGCAGCTTTTGACTGTTTACCCTCTCTTTTTGACCCCGCTAGGAAATACATAGATATCAAGTGAACGGAAGAGAGAGAGAGAGAGAGAGAGAGAGAGAGAGAGAGAGAGAGAGAGAGAGAAAGAAAAGGAAGGATTAGAGTTGAGAGAGAAAGAGAAGAAATGATTGGGGTTGAGAGAAAGGAAGAAGGGGATAGTGAGAAAAATGAAATTGGACTGAGAGAGAGAAAAATAAGCACCCTCTCTCTCTCTTTCTCTCTCAATCTCGTTGTATCCCTCATTCTGTCTTTATTTCCGTCTGTTTCTATCTATCTATCTATCTATCTATCTATCTATCTCAGTATGTTCTTATCCCCCCTCTCTCTCTTAGTATGTTCGTATCCCTCTCCCATCTCTCTATCTATCTTTTTATTTAAATCACTCTGCTCGTATCCTCTCCCCATCTCTCTATATATCTAACTTGTTCTGTTCATATCCTTCTCTCTCTCTCTCTCTCTCTAACACGATCTATCTATCTATCTATCTATCTATCTATCTATCTATCTATCTATCTATCTATCTCTCACTCTCTTTATCTCTTTCAGTCTGTTCGTATCTGTCTATATATCTATCTAGTCAGCCAGATAAATCGATTTATATATATATATATATATATATATATATATATATATATATATATAGCAATGTGTGTGTGAATAGATATGTTCGTCAGGGATTGCTTTGCATTCATAGCTTGATGTACTACTGCAATAGACAATTAGACTTTGTTATTTTTCTAAATAATTATGATACTATACTTTGGCCTACATTCACAAATATCATTTCTTATTGCTCATCTATTTTAGTGAAAGACAGAAAATATATTTCTTTCGTTAACAATGGCATCAGATTTTCCTTGGAGCGAATTGTTCTTTCTGAACCGACGGAGAATTTCCGTTTCGGAAACAAGAATGCCAGTGTCCGTCGCACTCATATTAACAGCACGAATTCGGTAACAATGCAACAAGAAGAAGAAGAAAAAGAAGAAGAAGAAGAAGAAGAAGTAGATGTGGAAGAAGAAGAAGGAGAAGAGGAAGAAGAAGAAGAAGAAGAAGTAGATGAAGAAGTAGAAGTAGATGTGGAAGAAGAAGAATTAGATGAAGAAGTAGATGTAGAAGAAGAAGAAGTAGAAGAAGAAGAAGAAGAAGAAGTAGATGAGGAAGAAGAAGAAGAAGTAGATGAAGAAGAAGAAGTAGATGAAGAAGAAGAAGAAGAAGAAGAAGAAGTAGATGAAGAAGAAGAAGAAGAAGAAGAAGAAGAAGAAGAAGAATTGAGACTAGCAGAGGGACGGATAATATATTTTTTTAAAACAACGAGCGAGAGACGATCTTTTAATGACATTGGGATAAGCGCGAATTATTACGTTGAATAAGAGAGAAAAAGAGTAAAGAAGAAATAAAAGAAGAAAGAGATGATAATGGTGAAGAAGAAGAAAGAGAACAAGAAAAAGAAAAAATAACAAGAAAGAAGAAAAAATGAAGAAGAAGAAGTAGATGAAGAAAAGAGAAAAGTAGATGAAGAAGAAGAAAAGAAGAAGAAGAAGAAAGATGAAGAAGAAGAAGAAAAGAAGTAGATGAAGAAGAAGAAGAAGAAGTAGATGAAGAAGAAGAAGTAGATGAAGAAGAAGAAGAAGAAGAAGAAGTAGATGAAGAAGAAGAAGAAGTAGATGAAGAAGAAGAAGAAGAAGAAGAAGAAGAAGAAGAAGAAGAAGTAGATGAAGAAGAAGAAGAAGAAGTAGATGAAGAAGAAGAAGTAGATGAAGAAGAAGAAGAAGAAGTAGATGAAGAAGAAGAAGTAGATGAAGAAGAAGAAGAAGAAGAAGTAGATGAAGAAGAAGAAGTAGATAGATGAAGAAGAAGAAGTAGATGAAGAAGAAGAAGTAGATGAAGAAGAAGAAGAAGAAGAAGTAGATGAAGAAGAAGAAGTAGATGAAGAAGAAGAAGAAGTAGATGAAGAAGAAGAAGAAGAAGTAGATGAAGAAGAAGAAGAAGAAGTAGATGAAGAAGAAGAAGAAGAAGAAGCAGATGAAGAAGAAGAAGAAGCAGAAGAAGATGAAGAAGCAGATGAAGAAGAAGAAGAAGAAGTAGATGAAGAAGAAGAAGAAGTAGATGAAGAAGAAGAAGAAGAAGAAGTAGATGAAGAAGAAGAAGTAGATGAAGAAGAAGAAGAAGAAGAAGAAGTAGATGAAGAAGAAGAAGTAGATGAAGAAGAAGAAGAAGAAGAAGAAGAAGAAGAAGAAGAAGAAGAAGAAGAATTGAGACTAGCAGAGGGACGGATAATATATTTTTTTAAAACAACGAGCGAGAGACGATCTTTTAATGACATTGGGATAAGCGCGAATTATTACGTTGAATAAGAGAAAAAAGAGTAAAGAAGAAAAAAAAGAAGAAAGAGATGATAATGGTGAAGAAGAAGAAAGAGAACAAGAAAAAGAAAAAATAACAAGAAAGACAAAGGTTTGAAGATGAAGGAGAAAAGGAAAAGAAGAAAGAGAAGATGATGATGTAGAATAAGAAAAAAGAAGAAAAAGAAAGAAAGAAAAGAAAAAAAAACAGAAGAAGAAGTGTGACTAGTGGGGGGACGGATAATATTTTATTTTTGACCGCGAAAGACGATCTTTCAATGAGACTGAGAATTATTATGTTGAATAATAACGAACGAACGAGAGAGAGAGAGAGAGAGAGAGAGAGAGAGAGAGAGAGAGAGAGAGAGAGAGAGAGACAGAGAGAGACAAAGAGAGAGATAAAGACAGATAAAGAGAGGCCATAAGAAGAAGAAAATACAAAATGTCGTTCTATCAATGAATGAGTGAATGAGTTCGAGATAGATTGCTTACGGGGAACCATAGCAAGAAATTGAAGAACGAACTAGATAGATAGATAGATAGATAGATAGATAGATAGATAGATAGATAAGCATACTCGTTTAGTAAAAAAAAAAAAAAAAAAAAAACGGATGACGCAATTCGCAAATATAAATATATCGAAACAAACTGGTATCTCGTTGAAAAATTGGAAAAAGAGAAAGAACTAGGAACATCCGAACAAGGCGAAAAAATGTCCAGTGACTTAATTTCCAGTCCAAAGGAAGAAAAAAAAAAAAACAATCGAGTAAAAAAAAAAAAAAAAAACGTAAAGTAATATACTAAGTAGAAGAAAATGAAAAAAAAAACCCTAAAAGAGCCAGGAACTACCTCCTAGATTTCCCTAAATGGATCTTCAGGGTAAACTGAAGCCAGTTTTCACTGAAGATCGATTTAGGTGAAATTAGAGAGAAGACATGAGTGAGTTAGCAGATATTGACACATTTAAACGGTTAATTTAACGGAAGTTATATATTGATATCGAAGGGGTAGAGAAGAAAAAAAAAACCCATAGAGAAAAAAAAAAAAGGAAGGAAGTTAAGAGAGAAGATGTCACTAATTTTCTTTGTAAAAAAGGCTAGAAACAGACGCTGTTATTTTGTTTTAATTTGAAAGTGTTATTTTGGGGGTTCATAAAGATTATAATGTTTGATATAAATTTGAATGTATCTAGACTGTCTACAAATAATTTAATTTGATGTTTGTTAGTGATTTAATTTTTTTTTAATTTTGGGGATTTTCTATGAAATAGTCGATTAGAAAATATTCATAGAAAGTAAATTAAAAGAATAAAATTTTTATTTTTAAAATTTAAAGCTTACTTCTAAATCTTTTTTAATCTCTTTAAAAATATTATTGATTATTAAGTTGACATCTTTATCCGTTTGAAATGAATTTAACTCGTGACTGTTTCTAGATAGGTAATCTCTTTTACTTAAATTTTAGTTAAGTTAATATGGGGGTAAATTTGAAGGTAATATTAAAAGATCTTGCTCTGTCACATACTGTACACACCACAAGTATCACATACACACGCTCCTTTACATATTCAATCATTCATACAGTAGTATATATATATAAATATATATATATATATATATATATATATATATATATATATATATAGCATTTCACCCCATGTAAGATTGGATGTCACTAGCACGCAAGGGGATTGCAGAAAGTGAGAGAGAGTAAAGAGGCGTGATGGAGGAAAGGATGAAGAAGGGAATAGAGGGCATCTGGAGATGTCAATTGACATTACATTTGAAAGTTGAAGAAGCTATCAGAGAAACAAGTAATAGGAGGGAGAAGACGGGAGGTGCGAGACATGAAGCTAGAAGAAGAGAGAAGACAAGGGTGGGAAGAAGAAGTAAAAGAAAGAAGTTTTTTAAATGAAAAATATGTAGAAAAAGACAGAGGAACTGTGAGAAAGCGACTGTAGACGAGATGCCAGATCAAGGCTCTGTTTTTTGTCGAGGACCTCAAGACGAATAGCGGGGCACCAGACCATATATGGCAGCAGTATTCCATGAAATAATGGTTGATTTTATAGATTTTAGACTCGGGCGAAAAAAACAACAGAGCTTTCCTTGCGGTGGATGAAGCGTGGATTCAATTTAATTGTTCCAAGGTCAGTGGACAGTGCCAACAGTTGTGCTCTTGTGGAGTTAAGCATCAGACATTCTAATAGGAGGCAGGGATGGTTCCTGTGGTGAGTAATAGAGAGCATTTTTGATTTTAGGCATTAAAACCAATTCCTTCCCAGTCTACCACCAATTGGATGTCCTTTTAAGACTGGGCCAGTTTAGTTTTGTCAGATTTGATTTTTGAGCAGGGTAAATAGTAGATGCCTACTTGGGAACTGATGACATCGGGCAGATCGTTAATGAAGACAAGGAACAGAGTAGGGCACAGGATAGAGCCTTGTGGAAAACCTGCGTTCGGGGGAAGGGAACTGGAGGAGAAACCTTTAAGGTCGACCTTCATTACACGGTTTGACAGGTATGATCGCATTGTCAAATAATCGACCTGAAATTCCATATCCCTGAAGCTCACGAAGAAGGCCGGCATGCCAAACCCAATCAAACGCTTTAGAGATATCTAGAGCCACGGCACGAGCTTCTCCGTTACTGTGAAGTGCTTGGTAAAGAAATTCAGTTATGGCTGTAAGCACATCAGATGTAGCTCGGGAAAAGCGGAAACCATATTGCTTGCCAGAGAGGAGATCACAGAATATAAGGTGCTTAACCACTTCGGCGTTGATTAAAGCTTCAAAGACATTGCCGAGGAGCGGTAGGAGACTGATTGGACGGTATTTAGATGGGTCATAAGGGTCTCCAGATTTCTTAAAAACAGGTGCAATAGATGAGGACTTCTAACAGGCTGGAAAAGAAAATTAATTGTGGCAGTAGTTATATAATTTGGAGAAGGCAGGAAACAGTTTAGGAGCGCATTTCTTCAGGAAAATGACTGGTATCCCGTCTCCACCGCTAGCATTATGGGAATCTAATCTAGAGATGATCCCCAATACCAACGACGGGGTTATGTGCAACTCGCTCAAGAGAGCCTCAGTTCTAGGAAGAAATCTAGTGTGGGTACACCGGATGAGTTGAGCGTTGAGTTGGATGAGAATTTCTGAGCAAAGCACTCAACCTTATTAGCTGAGGAGTTCAGGACCTCAAATACATTGCTTGATTAGAACTTAACAGTTCTCCACTGTGGCATGTGTCCTTAAGGACACATGGCATAGTGGATAAAGGCGTTGGTTAGATCCAGTGACAGGACCCATAGAGCTGTGAGTTCAATACCTGTTTAAGGCAGTTGAGAACTTGGAGAGCGGAATTAACAGAACTAGAACAGTCTACCCCAGCAGAGCTAAATAAAGGGTTTAGTTCGACATTCCAACCACCTGAAGAAGGCCGGAGCGTACAAGGAGCGAAACGTTGTAATAAATATGGCAACAGAGATGAGGACAATAGTCCGAATAATGTAAATAGAAATCATTCATCTTCGAAACTCTTGTTCTGGCGATACAAAATCACCGACAAAGTGCTGAACCAAATGACAGAAACCACATCACATTAGTACTTTCAACCACAATAATTAATAAAAAAGAGTAGAATATGTAACGCGAAGAGAAAACAATGACGTAATCAAGACCTTGAGGTTTCCCACTACATCCAACAAAAGGTTGGGAAGGAAATTCCCCATCAGTACTGGAAAGATCGATAACAGCTACTGGACTTGACAAACCTATTTTCTTGAAAAATTCTTTTAATGGAAAGATTTTATGAATGTCAACCGGCGACTAGCATCTGCTGCTCGGTCAGTGAATGCCGAATGTTACTGTATATATAAAAGGAAACGGCTAATATTACCATCACCATTCTGTAAGTATATGCTTAACGTTTGTTGCTAAGATTAGTACTATCGATAATAAATCGTGCTAAGACCTCTAATTCTCTTAACCTTGTTAACACATGTCAAAATTCTATCTTTTCCAGCATGACCTCGTGTCGGAATTTCATTATCGACTCAGGATTGTCTTTGAAACGATTCCCCTCTTCTTGATGTCCCAAAGTAACGGGTTCCTCTGAAAAATTTTGTATGCCGAAGAAGTAATCACTTTCAATTTATATGAAAAAAAAATGGTGAGGATTCACGGACGAAAAATAAACTTTTTTCTTTTACTAAATTTTCGAACCAAAACAAGAGCCAGGAGATAATCAAAGGAGAGGGTTACTGAATAAGGTTGTTGCAGGGACGTAAGAGGAAGGAAGGAAGTATGAATTATGAGGATATGTAGGATAGATAATGGTTGACCTGAGACTTGAAAAAGTTTGTAATGCGGGAAGACCTCGTTCCTCATTATGTTATTTTGTAACGATTTTATTTAAGGTTTCTTCATTGCTTATTCTTCCTGTCCATGGAATTCTCAGCACCCCCGCTGCAAAACCACATTTCTGTTGTTTCAAGTTACTTCTTCATTTGTGGTGAGATTGCCCAGCATTCAGTGCAATACAAGAGGATTAATATCACATAGCAATTCAGAACACTTTTATTTGTTTCTAAAGACATTTTCCTATTTCTTAGTAGTTTTTTTTTTTTCAATTATGGAATGCAGTTTTTGTGAAATCCAAAGCGTGTTACGATTTCGGTGTCGTACCTTCCATTCTCTGTTAAAACACTTCCCAGAAAATTAAATTTCTTGTTTGATATTGACATTTTTAATCCGTAGTCCACATCTTGGCCTTTTTCTCTTGCCATTAACTATACCTTCTGTTAATAGTTAGTCCGTTCTTCTGGCTTTCTTTTACCACTCTGTCTAGGAGGTCTTGTAGCTTTTATTTGTGTCTGGCATCAACACAGCTTCCTTGGGATAGCCTCACTTTAAAGGTTAAAGATATCTGGAGAGAAGTCACAAATCACATTTTTCCACATTCTATGAGAGGATATTGGCCAGCCCATGAAGTTTTCAGCTGACCCTCGTATATAAAAAAGGCTTTATTGGCAATAATAAAAGTGGCAGATGGTTATAATTTTTAATATTGTTTATGTACGGCTAATTTGTTTACATAAAGCACTGACTATTGATTGCGTTACATGGTAATCATTATAAGTAAAATGATGCACTAAAATAAGTCACCAAGCAATCGTTTTAAGTGCGTGGATTCTTCAATAAAGAATAAAACATCAATATGAGGCGTCAATCGTTTTTGTTGGCATCATCAGGGATTTACAGGTAGAACTTACTTCTGACGAAAGGAATCGATAAGATTCGACCCTTTGTAAATTATATGGTGTGTTTTAGCAAGAAAGGTCTGAACAGGTGGCGCTAAGACTGACACTGTTGCATTTGATTGTCGAAACAGTTGACATTCTACAAGTTCACTTAGATTTAGGGCAGGTTTACAGAATATTTTTCAGGTTCGCCTATCGCCCTATTTTTTGAACAGGAGTAGGAATTTTTCCTTGTTCCCTGTTTAGGATTGGATTTCTGGTTCCTTCACCTCTGTACTTCTGACATCTCCGCCTGGAATCTGAAATTTTATTCAGTAATTATTTTGTTTTCCGTCGTAATAGGAGTAGGTAAGTTTTGTTATTGTCCGGTTTACGCTCCTCCTAGGTCTCTTGAACAGGAGTAGATGTTTATAACTTGTTTCTTGATTATGACTGGGTTTACGGTTCCTTCTAAAGTCAATTCTGCACTCCTAATGTCTCCGCCTGAACTCTGAAATCATTAGAAACGTAGAAAAGGTTATTAAAATGTGACGTAATATCTGTCATTCTGCATGGCAGTGAATACCGAACAATGTCCTCAAAGGTGAAGAGACTTGAAGCACCCAAAAATTAGCTGTCTATCTTTCCTGTTGTCATACCCATTCCTCCGCTAATACAACTCCACACACTAATCCTCTACTTTGAGCGGCCCTTGAGCCTTGTATTAAGTGAAAATTAATTAAAAAAAAATTCAAATGAAAAAGTATAATAAACAAAAAACATACTGTGACGATGCGGTCAGGTATATTCCCTTATTTGACGGTAACCGCATCAAACATCTCAGGCAACATTGAATCAGGCAGGTGTAGAAGAATTTTAGTTTTGGTTATGGGAATGCTCCAAGAATTTTATTTATAAAGAAATAACAGTTGGTTCCTCGCTCTACGATATTTCTAATCGCGAGGAAAACTATATTAATGTAGGTCTTTTGTAAAACAATTTTTGACGAAAAACGAATTTTCGTAAAATCTGTCTTTATATAACTATCCCTTTATTATATTGCGCCTATTTATTTCCCGCCTTTTTCTTTCGTTGTTGCCTGATGGGAAGGTGTGGTCAGTTTGACCACACCTTCCTACCAGGTTTTCAAAGTAACGGAACAGTTTAAGAATTGGACAGACCGCAGTGAGTGAAACTGTTCAACGCACTGTTGCTCATTAATCGTAACTCATACCGAGTTTGGGAAACGATAGGAAAGTCATTTTTCTCCCAGAGGGAGCCTTGGAAAAAATGAAAATTGGTAAAGGAATAAGGACGGCTTGGATATTTATGATGACAGAATTAGAGAAGCGAAACTATTGGCAGGATAAAAGAAGAGCATAAAATGGCGCTTGACGCATGCGCATATCGGTTTGCTTTTATGATTGGTTTGTCATCCGTCCGGTTGCGTTCATTTTCATACGTTAACGTCCGAGAGGAAGCCCCCCACCAAAAAAAATAAATAAAATAAATAAATAAAATCACACATATACACATACACACGCACGCATATCAGACGGAGCGTGCAAGGAAGATGTATGCATGCATCGAAAAAAAAAAAGAAACAAAATAAACCATCCAAATAAGTACAATAACAAAAAGGAATAAATGCCCGTGTATTGTTATCGATTTTCAGGCGTTTGTGATTGCATATTTGGCAAGCATCGGCATGAAATCAATTCCTGTTTCTTTAATATATCTAGCTAACGTTATCAAACACACGAACGTCCAGGAAAGTATTTACAGCGGTCGATCAATACCTTAGCTAATAGTGGAAAAAAAGCGTATAGTCTGAACGAGAAAATATGGTTGATTTTCAGTATAATCTACTTTATTGTTTAGGCACTTAATCCAGCAGTGAATATTAATTATATAGCAAAAATATTATGCTATGAAAATTTCAAATCAAAGTTCATCTGAAAACAACGCGTTCGGCTACAATGCAGCATCAAATATTGGTATTTACTAAATATAATTCATCCTGGGACAAACCTACAGCATTGAGCATTGCAATCAAGACAATAGTAACGGTTTAGAAGCTTGGAAATACAGAAAACACCGTGTACATATATATATATATATATATATATATATATATATATATATATATATATATATATATATATATATATATACAATAATCGACTCTCCCGTCGAGATTCGACGTATGAGTGTCAAGCAGATCAGTTTTCAGGAAACCGACAGCCCGACACTGGCACATGAGATTTGATTATAGTGGTGAAAGTCTCGTGCAGGACCATCCACACTTTTTGAAGGGACGAATACAGAGACCTGGTGCACCGAATGCCACAAGGTTCCTAAACGACCCTCCGCAGGGTTTGAATTCAGAGTTGTCTTTCTCCTAGACCAGTTGCCATCCAAGGCTATAGAACGCAATCTGTCCTGGTATTTTACCCATATCTTCATATATATATATATATATATATGGCAAGGGGCACCTTCACGTGGAGAATTATCTAACAAGCTTATATCGCTATAACAGTAATGACTGAGTAATGAGTAGTGAGTTCGATCCCCATCACGCACTATACTTTTGACCTTGTGCCACATCTAAGTTACGGTTAGAAAATCAGTATAAATGCAGAAGTTTTTCTCTCTTTTCTCTCTCTTTCTCTCTCTCTCTATATATATGTATCTATCTATATATATATATAAAGCGGTTAATAATATCTTCTACCTCGTCCTCTTAATGACACACTCTACTTTGTGTAGAAGGGTCAATTTGCAGTCTTTTTTGCTGGGGGCCAGAATGTTCTTGATGAAGTAGTTCAGATGAAAAGGCTTCATATCCATATAACATTGAAACCTGTTTTTTTTAACAATATATATATATATATATATATATATATATATATATATATATATATATATATATATATATATATATATATATATATGTGTGTGTATGTATGTATGTATTTATATTGATTATCCGTTCTTACATTTGCCTATATTTATCTGTTTGGTTATATATATATATATATATATATATATATATATATATATATATATATATATATATATATATATATATATATATATATATATAGATAGATAGATAGATAGATAGATAGATAGATAGATAGATAGAGATATATTCAAACATATTGTTAAATATAACAGACAACGAATGTCTGTTATCTTTGATCATGAGTCGTTGTAAACTTTGTTTAGATGCTTCAATTTAGAACGGGTCATAAGACATTGGTTGTCTGTTATATATATATATATATATATATATATATATGTATGTATAAACCAAATGGATAAATATAGGTAAATGTACGAGTGAATAATCGTATATAGACTTCATTTTTTGTTTTATTTTAAACAATGTGTAGTAAGACTCTCGAGCTGCACATTAGATCAATCTTAAGAAGACAACGTGCCCTCCGGCAAAAAACGAACTTGCGTCCCAGTTTGTAGTAGAAAATACCGTCTGTTGGTTACGGAGTACGGTTTTCTTTATTAAGATTTCTCGAATTCACAGGCTGATAGACGAAATACACTGGGATATAAGAGTGGAATTATTGGGCAATATACATGGCCTGATGATCGCGTTCAAGCATGAAACACACTCTATCCACTCGAGGTTGAACTTAGTGGACCCTTTTAGCCATAAATATAGCATATCTTAAAAGTATATTTTTACCATATATATATATATATATATATATATATATATATATATATATATATACTCACACACGATAAATAATGGTAGTTTGAAGTAGAAATGCTTTGATAAATATGAATAGACATAGATAGATAGATAGATAGATTGAAAGAGAAAAGAAACAAAAATAGTTGTTAAAATGAGTGTGTGAACAGACAGAAAGAGAGTGTGATAAATAAGAATAGTCTGAAGTAGATATGAAAAAGGTTTAGATAAATATGAATTGAGATAGATAGATAGATAGATAGATAGATAGATAGATAGATAGATAAAGATACCGAGATAGATAGATAGATAGATAGATAGATAGATAGATAGATAGATAGATAAAGATACCGAGATAGATAGATAGATAGATAGATAGATAGATAGATAGATAGATAGATAGATGAAGATACCGAGATAGATAGATAGATAGATAGATAGATAGATAGATAGATAGATAAAGATACCGAGATAGATGGATGGATAGATGGATGGATGGATGGATAGATAGATAAAGATACCGAGATAGATAGATGGATAGATGGATGGATGGATAAAGATGATGAGGGATGGATAGATGGATGGATGGATGGATGGATGGATAGATGGATGGATAAAGATGCCGAGATAGATGGATGGATGGATGGATAGATAAAGATACCGATATGGATGGATGAAGATGCCGGGATAGATGGATGGATGGATGGATGGATGGATAGATAAAGATAGATGGGGATGGGATGGATGGATGGATAGATGGATGGATAGATAAAGATGCCGGGATGGATGGATGGATGGATGGATAGATAAAGATGCCGATATGGATGGATGAAGATGCCGGGATAGATGGATGGATGGATGGATGGATGGATGGATGGATGGATGGATAAAGATACCGGGGATGGATGGATGGATGGATGGATGGATGGATGAAGATACCGGGGATAGATGGATGGATGGATAGATGGATGGATGGATGGATAAAGATACCGGGATGGATGGATGGATGGATGGATGGATAGATGGATAGATAAAGATACCGAGATGGATGGATGGATGGATGGATGGATAAAGATGCCGATATAGATGGATGAAGATACCGGGATAGATGGATGGATAGATGGATGGATGGATAGATAAAGATACGGGAGGGATGGATGGATGGATGGATGGATGGATGGATAAAGATGCCGATATAGATGGATGAAGATGCCGGGATGGATGGATGGATGGATGGATGGATGGATAAAGATGCCGAGATGGATGGATGGATGGATGGATAGATAGATAAAGATACCGATATAGATAGATGAAGATACCGGGATGGATGGATGGATGGATGGATGGATGGATGGATAGATATGGATGGATGGATGGATGGATAAAGATACCGGGATAGATGGATGGATAGATGGATAAAGATACCGATATAGATAGATGAAGATACCGAGATAGATAGATAGATAGATAGATAGATAGATAGATAGATAGATAAAGATACCAAGATAGATAGATAGATAGATAGATAGATAGATAAAGATACCGATATAGATAGATGAAGATACCGAGATAGATAGATAGATAGATAGATAGATAGATAGATAGATAGATAGATAAATAAAGATAGATAGATAGATAGATAGATAGATAGATAGATAGATAGATAAAGATACCGATATAGATAGATGAAGATACCGAGATAGATAGATAGATAGATAGATAGATAGATAGATAGATAAAAGAAAGAAAACAGTTGTTAAAATGTGCGGAGCAAATAAACTGTTTTAACTTAAACGGTCAAACGTGTACTGTGAATACGCTCGTATTCTCGTGTGTGTATATGTATGTGTGCTCGTTGGTACGTTCGCGTATGTGTGTGTGTGTGTGCGTTCACGAGCGTGTGTGTGTGTGTGTATGTATGTGCGCGCGCACGCGCTTGCGCGTGTGTGTGTGTGCATTCGCGCAAAAGGAAGCGAATTGTCTTGGAGGAAAAGATTACTGAATATGGATTCTGGGTGTGTGGTCGGTTGCGTGTGTGTGAAAAGGCGGGCTTCATTTTGTTTTCCATTCCGGACAAAGCGATTATTTTATTTCGGGAAAAATGCCATGACAAGCTTTCTGCCCAGCAACACGCCAGTCAGCCAGCCGGCCAGCCAACCAAAAACTCGTATCGACCATCGTCCAGGTTTGCTCATCGGTTCGATGGTATGGCCGTGCTGGTGATAAGAACAGGCAGAGTGTTGAAAAACACCACAGGCAAAAAGAGGCGGCTAAACGTGCAGCATCCAAATCATTTCCAATGTTGCTGGTCGATTTTATATACTCATCATTGAGATTAAGAACTGTGGTAAGAGAGAACTTGTTGGTGATGGCTCCATGGGGTGTTGCTAGGGGAGAGACGCTTTGTATGAAGTATGTTGGGTCTTCTTGAAAATTGTTTTATTTATCAGGAGAACGTTTCTATTTTTATCTTCTTGGAGGATGTTTTCTCCTCGGATTTTGTCAACGTCTATAGCAAAGCTATTCTAACTTAAGGGAGCTGGAAATCCTACAAGCATTTAGTATCGGTGGGTACAATCTTAATATAAGATACGCAGATGACACTTTTTTGATGACAGATACAGAATGGAAATGATATCTTAGGTAAGTTAGTAAAAGAAAACAGGAAGAAAGGACTGGCTGTCAGAAGAAAGAATGTGTGGTTATCAACAAGAGAAAAATTCAAGATGTGTGCTATGAATTATACTGGTTTGCAAGAAAAAAAAAACTGAAATAGTGTCGAGACACCAAACATCATTTTTAACTAATTTGAGGGCGCTGAATCTGAAAATGACCTTACTTTTTCTTGGTTAGCTATTGTTTTTGCTGTATAGAAATGCCTCATTTTTGGAAAAAAAAATCTTTTCATTTGTTTTCTGGATACATGATATTGACCGATGGTAATATTTCTCAAAATAAAATAGTAGAAACCTCTCAAATATTGGTCTGCTTATTAAGAAATACTATTTTCGCAATAACAATCAGACCCTAAGTCTTTAAAAATAACACGATTGAATATATCAACAAGTATTTTCATCAAATCATTTAATAAACTAACAGCAGAAATAAAAACTTCGTGAACATAAGAACTATGGAAAAAATTTTCTTTCCTGATTGTCTATCATCTTCAATGTTATTGAAGTCTCTTTTGATATTCCAGCAGTATCATGTACAATGGAATAGCTGCATTCAATTGGGATGTCTTTAGTTGAAGTTTCTTTCCAACTGTGAAAACAAAATACTCTGAATGTCCTTGGTTTCCTTCCGTAGAGAAGGATAGGGATAAAAGTAATGAGATAAATTTATGAATATCAAACAGAAGATTTTAGGGTTTCATTTTTCGGTGTAACCTTAAGTATCAGCTTTACTAAATTGTATTACTGATAAAGTTTATCATTTAATTTGAATTTTGGCGATGAATTGGAAACATTCGGTACTTCTACTTTGAAATGTTTGACTCAAAAACACCTTTTTTCTCATAAAAATAGTTTATTTCAGGTGGCTGACATAAATTGCTCGGCCTACCTGAAAATTGATGGGTTTCTAAGACCTTCATTAACTAAATTTTGCGACAAGCCAAGATCGTAAATTAATCTTTTTTTTTTCCCCAAAATGGGCAATTTCAGTACAGCAAAAATGAAAACCCTGAAAAACTAAGGTCACCAGAACGATCAAATTAGCTAAAAAATGTGTTTTGTTTCTTGGCACCAAAAATCGTGTTGACCAGTATAAGAACTGTTATAATCAATCAAGTACCGTAGTTTAAATATCTGGAAAGAGTTTTGACAGAGGATGGAAAATATGACGTTGAAATTCGAATGAATATTGAAATAACGAACGATGCCTTTCAAAAACTAAACAAATTATTTAGAAACAGGAAAATTTCTTTAGAAACAAAGGAAAGCTAATTGAACTGCTATTGTAATATCAATCCTCCTATAAAACAATGGATGATGGTCAGTTGTCTTAGTAAGGAAATTCTTGAGGCAACAATGGGATACTAAGAGTACGATGAACAGAAAATGTAGGCAGCAAATGTTCTTAAAAGAAAATGGAAGCAAAACAGCTACAAACTTAAAATCAGAAATCGGTAATTGAAATTTCATTGACAAATAAGGAGGAAAGAAGGGATGGAAAAGTTGAAACTCACATGACATATTGAAGGCAATAGGAGAAAGCAGCGTGTAACCTACCTAACGAGCTTTTGTAAATGGATGAATGAAGAGGGATTATGAGAGATAATACAAAGACAAATATTGCTAAGCGCTAGAAAGGATAGGAAGTAATGGAGAGCCATAATCAGCCTCTCGTCAGAGTACATCTTACACATGTAAAAATCTACCATTCGTCCATGCATTGAATATTCACCCAAGATTCTCGACAAAATCCAAAGAAGGATCTGCAATGTAATGATCCTGACTTGACATCTCGACTTCAGTCACTTTCTCATAGACGTGATGTGGCTTCCCTCTGTCTTTTCTACAGATATTTTCATAGCAACTTTTCTGACGAACTGTCTTCCCTGATTCCCCGACTACATGAACTTAAGGGTGCTACTGGATTGGCATTTAGGTCTCACCAATTTACTTTTGAAATAGTTAAATGTAACGGCTACTTTTACTTCAGAAGTTTATTTTCTCTCACTTCCCGACAGAGGAACTCCCTTTTTCTTACTTGCTTCCCTGATAACTACAAATTTTCAAAAATTTAACTACAACATCAATCGCCATCTTCTGATGCCTTGATCCCTATCCCCCCCCTTTCCTCAGTCTCCCATATACCCATCTTTTCTCTCACTTTCACTCGCTGTAACCTCCTGCGTGTTAGTGGCACTACTGCCTTGCTTGGGGGTGAAATGCTTTAAAAAAAATAACTAGTTTTCGATTGCGAGGGATAATACTGTTGGAATTTTTGGCTAGCTAGTACTAGTGAGCCAGCCAAAATGAGTTGACTCATTTTATAGTTCACCAATAGAAGGGTTAACCAATCAGAAGGCTCAAAATATTCAATGCGACGTGTATAAAGGCAGCCATGTTTTTCCCGAATATTCCCTTCCAGCCTTTGATATCGAAGACTGAAGAATTACGGAACAACTGCTGGTGGTATTGGCGATATAGTCAGATTCATTAGAGTGTCTGACTCGTGAGTGTTAATCTTTAACGTTGTTTCATTGAACAGATTACGTACCGCGCTGTATTCTATATTCATAGAATATGGCGCACATGGTCAACAAATACAAAATCAAGCATTACTACAAACTACAAAGAATAGGAAGTAGTGGAGAGCCATGATCAACCTACCTAACGAGATTGTGGAAATAGATGGTAGAATAGAACAGAGATTGAGGGATAGTACAAATACAAACATTGATAAGCGCTATAAAGGAAAGGAAGTTGTGGAGAAGCGGTACTTAGAAGAACTTTCTTTTTTTTTTGATCACGTTTTTTCTATCTAACTTTTATTGTAGCTTTATATTTAAGTGGCCTACCGTAGAGTGAATTTTCGATTATTTTCGTCATTTTTGATTTTTTAACAAGTCAATATTTATTTCTAACACTTTCTGGTGATTCTGTCAGTAAGCAATGACTTATGAACAATTCCTCTATTATTTCGTTTTTTGTATATGATTTGAGTTGTTATTTTTACGGCTTGTCAACCTTTAGCAAGTTGTTTAAAGCCAGAAAATTTCCAAGAACCTTTTTTGAGATAATAATGATTTACAAGCCCTATTAATTAATCCTTAGATGGGAGGAAGAGGTGGATTAATACGTTTCTCAAGTATATTTGCGCTTAAGTGTATGTAACGAACCCAACAAGAATTTAAACTTGTCTCCCCGATTTCTAATTCTAAGCCTTTATCCATTACACCACCCGCACATCCAAGCTGACAGCAACTGGTATTCCCAAGCGTTCACCTATCTAGGTACTGACCACTCTAGAAGTTGGTTAACTTTGCTGATCGTACGGGTATCGGTGTTTTAACGTCATCTCGCCGCAAGCCGTTTTATGTGTATATTATAGTTTAGTGGCTTCAAGAATGTTCTTCGGAGTAACTTTAATCCAACTTTTGTTATTGATCGAAAGTATGAAACACTGACGGCATCGATTGGGTAAATTAGATTTTTGTCTTCATCGCAGTTTTTGTAATTGCAATGCATATAATAGCGGAATTGTAAGCAGTGTATCAGCCCGAGTATTTGATACAAATCGAGATAACGAGCATCACCGGTAATGAAACAAGTGATTGGACCTTGTCACGTGTTCTTACGTTAGAGCATGCGAACGCGCAAACACAATGCACACATTTGTCGGACTTGTTTTCAACATGATTTGTACTGAGTCATATATGATTGATGTTAACAATTTGAGCGAGAATGAAAAGAAAAAAAAACAAACAAACAAAAAAAGAAACTATAAACTTAATTTATCAAGTAACTCGATGGTTGGCTAATCTCGCCTCAGCGACGAGAATAAACGAGATTCTCTTGCCGGCGACCTGATTGAATAAAGTTAGAAACGTGACCTTCAAACACCCAGGCAGATAACGTTAAACCCTGATCCTTCCAAATCTAGAACTGATTCCCGCTTATTCTAACACTCAATCTAACTCACTCCCCCCCGCCACCGACACTGACTCCTCTTCTGAAATCCAGATCTGCAGCATATTAAAACCCATTCCACTCTCCAGCATTCTGAGGACGCAGATTGAAAACGAAGAAAAATTACATTCACTTTGGTAAGCAGGGCTTGCCTGTGTGGCGTATTCGGTCGAAGCAAAATAAGACCACTCCTTTGGTAAATTTTATCAAAATACGTTAAGGCGCGTAGTTTTTGCAAGGGTTTGCGCGAAGAGAGAGAGAGAGAGAGAGAGAGAGAGAGAGAGAGAGAGAGAGATCGGCTGATGAAAAGCTAGAGATAGGGAGAAAGAGGAGGGAAATAGGGCAATAGAGAGAGATAGGGTGATAGGGAGATTGAGATGAAGAGGGAGATGGGAGATGGGAAAAGAGATAGGATATATATATATATATATATATATATATATATATATATATATATATATATATATGAATATATACAGAGAGAGGCTGATAAAGAGATGTAGATTGAAAGAGAAAGAAAGGGATATATATATATATATATATATATATATGGTGATAGGGAGATAGAGAAATAGATGGGGAGAAAGAGAGAGAGAAAGAGGAAGATAGAGAGAGTGAGAGAAGAAGATATAGAGAGAGATAGGGTGATAGGGAGATTGAGATGAAGAGGAGATGGGAAAAGAGATAGGATATATATATATATATATATATATATATATATATATATATATATATATATATATATGAATATATACAGAGAGAGGCTGATAAAGAGATGTAGATTGAAAGAGAAAGAAAGGGATATATATATATATATATATATATATATATATAAAAAATAGGGTTTTATGGAGATGAAGAGAGAGATAGAGTGATATAGACAGAGAGATATAGTGATAGGGAGAAAAATATAGAGAGACATAGGATAATAGAAAGATGGAGATAGATAGATAGATAGATAGAAAGAAAGAAAGAAAGAAAGAAAGAAAGAGAGAGAGAGAGAGCGTTAGGGAGAGAGAGAGAAAAAAGATGAGGATGATAATTCAAATGTATTACCAATTGTGCCATTTATGTAAATAATATAATAAATGTATTTTTCGGTACCATTGATGATATGTAAAAAAAGATTTACTTTTTCTATGTGGGGCAACAAAAGAAAGTGAAGTGTATAAAATTGGTCTATATTCCTTGGTTAATAAAATAAAAGAGTACGTGTGGGTGGTGTACTTTATATCAGCGTAGAAAAAGACAGCGACGTGCTGAGTTCAATTCCATCCTAGTTTGTTGTATAAATTTTCGTAGTCTTTTTTTTTTTTCATTAGCTTTTCATATCAACTTTAAAAAGCCGAAAATCCATTTGAGATAGAGGATTACTATATGTACACCGATTTCCTAAGCGCAGCTTAAGTGTGGCACAAGACCGAAAGTACGGAGCTATCTACAGAGGACCGAACACACTATTCAGTCGTTATTGTTCTAGCGAGACAAGATTCCTAACCATTACACCACGGCGTGCCCCTGTGTGTCGTTGTATCTGCGTAAGAAAAGTCAGTAAGTGCAGTTTATGAGGTTACGTAGGAAAGATAACGGTTAACTTTGGACATGAAGAGGTGAATTGTATAGATTGGGAAAAACAAGATGCTTGGAGTCTGTTCCAAAGAAAGGATCAGTTCTAGGGAAGGGCCAGTGCAATACGAAGGAAAATTAGGATGATTCATTCTTGTATATTGTGGCATGACGGATTCCATCAGAATAGGTTCTGGTGGAACGAAGGAATGTAGACCGTCAGAACATTTTCCATGGAAATAGCGATAGATTTGCAAGAGATTTACGGCGTTTCGACTGTCGGAAAAGGACTGTAGGTTTGAAAGAATTAACCACCCACAAGGCTGCGTAGACGCTTTTGAAAGACCAAAACAGGCAGGCGAGAACTAGACTGCTCAATGCCTACATATGACAGCAATACTCAATTTTTGGTCTGATCTTGTTAACACAGGATACTGCAGGGGTAGTCAGATACTTACAAGAGCAGTATGATGAACTGAGCTTTTTTTCCAGCCTCTTTAGCAATAAATCGTATATACGAGTTCCACTTGAGTTCTTGGGTTCAAATAAACGTGCAAGGCAAGGAAACGTCTTGGAGAACATCGACCCACCATGATTGCTTTTCTCAGTGAAAGTGGAACGTTAAGTCAGTCAGTTAAGTGCCATACGTGATACACGCTTGGCAGATCATATCTCTTTCGATTCATAAGATATTCCCGCGGTAGGTTTCCAGTTCTTTCTGCGATAGGCCAATTACCAACCAAGGCTATAGGACCCAGTATTTCCTGCTATTCAAACCATATATGGAATGAGAAGAGATAAAGACAGTCAAGTGCCATACGTTACACACGATTGGGAGATCATGTCTCTTCCGATTCATTAGGCAGAAGATTTTCCTGCAATAGCTTGCCAGTTCTTTCTGCGATAGACCAATTGCCAACAAAGGCTATAGAACCCAGTGTGTCCTGCTATTCAAACGATGGCTGGTGGGATAACAGCTCAAGAGAGTCAAATGTCATACACCTGATACACATTTCGATTCATAACTAGGCAGACGACTTTCCCGCAGTAGGTTGCCAGTTCTTTCTGAGATCGACCAATTGCCAACCAAGGCTATAGGACCCAGTTTGTCCTGCTATTTAACCCCTGACTGGAGGAAGAAGAGATAAAGACACTCAAGTGTCATACGTGATACACATTTGGGCGATCATGTCTCTTTTGATTCATGACTGACAAACCAGAAGCTTTTCCCACAGTAGGTTGCCAGTTCTTTCTCCGATAGACCAATTGCCGCCAAGGCTTTAGGACCCAGTCTGTCCTGCTATTCAACCCCTGACTGGAGGAAGAAGAGATAAAGACACTCAAGTGTCATACGTGATACACATTTGGGCGATCATGTCTCTTTTGATTCATGACTGACAAAGCAGGAGATTTTCCCGCAGTAGGTTGCCAGTTCTTTCTGAGATTGACCATTTGCCAACCAAGGCTATAGGACCCAGTCTGTTCTGCCATTCAAACCATATCTGGCTCAGGTGGGGGGGGGGAGATGGTTTCATACCTTTCCCAATGGTATTTACGTATAAGTAAACGTAACGAACTCGACTAGAATTGGAACTTCGTTTTGTGATTTCTCATTCCAAGCGATTACCCATGACACTCCAGCCGTTACTCGTTTGATTTTTGGACGTATTGAATTTTACAAGCTAGTTGATATGCGATGATTTGGGATAGCCAACGATGCATTCCAAAAAATAAGAGTATTAATAAACCGAAAAAAAGTCGTTAGAAACAAAGAAAAGACTACTGAACTGTTACCTGATACCAGTCTTCCTATAAGGGAATGAATGCTGGATAACCTACTCATAGATGAAGAACAAGCTTGAAGCAACTTGAATGTGGCTCTACAGAGGGATGGCGAGGATAACATGAACTGAACATGTAAGCAGCGATGAATCATTTGAGAAAATGGAAACAAAAAGGTAACATACTTGACACCAGAAAGAGACAATTGAATTTTCTAGGGCATATAATGAGGAAAGAGGGCTTGGAAAATTTGATACTCACAGGACAGATTGAAAGCATATAGGGATAGAGGAAACAACGCATAACCTACCTACCAAGTTTTAGAGAAAATGGAAACAAAAAAGAAACTTATACTTGACACCAGGAAGAGACAATAGAAATTTCTAGGGCATATAATGAGGAAAGAAAGCTTGGAAAATCTGATATCCACATGATAGATTGAAGGCAAGAGGGACCTAGGAAAACAACGTATAACCTACATAGCAAGCTTAAATAAATGAATGAGGTATTATGTTTTAGGAGAAATAACACAAAAATACAAATTATATTATGAAGTACGGGGGACAGGACGTTGTGGAGAACCATTATCGCCTATGTGCTGAAAGATTATGGCACAGAAGAAGACTGCTCTTAAGAAAGCCTGAACATATCTCTTATTCTCCGAAATACAGATAAATTGTCGTCTAAATTACGCAAAAATGAAAATATCACTGACATCTTATTTTACCAAAATTTGTCAAAACTATCATGAAATACTAAAGAGTAAACTTATTCAATAAATACACCATTGGCTACAACCACTGCCTCCAGACCACGTCGGAATCTCCTTTATCGTTTCTGGATTCTCTCCTTGTTTCAGTTGGTCATAATCCTTGCCTTTATTTCATCTTTGATATTACAAGGAGATTTGTTGATCTCTCTCCCTCTCGATTGTGATTCACTCATAATAATCAAGAGGACTGCAATCTGGGGAATCCGTTGACCAGATTTAGGAGGTGACATGGCCGCAGAAATTACCTGACAGCCATAACTAGGTTTTGTTGCTTGTGTGGCATGATGAAGAGTCCTGTTGCCGAACATAGGGTCTTCCAGCAGCCACCCTCTTGACTCAGGGCAGCACTACTTCTTCAAGGCACTTGATGTATGTCCCCGTGTTGAGTCTGAGGCCCTCATCAACAAATTCGGGAGATCCTTTCCTATCAGAACGATTAGAGTGTGTTTTCCGAGTTTCCGGACCTTTGTAATAACCATTAGACTCATTCAAATGTTTCCGAATCCTTTAAGATGTCCTCAGATTGGCACCCAAACACCCGTAGATGTTCGTATTGAAGCTGCCGGTGAGAATGCCAAGCAGTACAGTATGCCGTTTCCAAATTTCTGTCCTTTCTACTCTTGGTTAATATGTCATTGCCATACAAACAAAATCGGACGATGATTAATGTTAACAATACGTAGCGCGAGTATGTGAGGGGTGCATGGTGAATGTGTTGTTGTATGAGAATGACTTTCTTTTCTTAGAAATTTCTTTCCAATATTAGGGCGCGTCTTCTAAGCCGCAGCGTCTTGTAAGCCTGAAAATATGATATTGGGCACTTATATTGTCTTGGGCACTTCGACGTTGTGTGATGGTTAGCATGTTTGACTCGCTAGATCCATAACGACTATATTGTAAGTACAATACTCACTGCTTGTTGCATACTGTCGGCCTCGTGTCGCATCTAGTCTACGCTGAGTAGCTCGCTATATATATATATATATATATATATATATATATATATATATATATATATATATATTTGTTCCTCGCTGTATGTTGCACCAAGTGATAAGCAATTAGGAGGATATTTTGACGAGAGCAAAATTTAGTAATAATTTTTACTTCTTTTTCTTCATAATAACACATCTAATAAAAATTGATGTCTCTCTTTTCTTTAACAATGTATAATAATTTTCTTTTATTTAAAGTACAAAACAATTATTTGGGGGCCAATTTTAAAATTACCAGGTGCGCACTGAAACGTTTGAACAGTAATATACACACACTAATATTCTCCTTTAACCTTGCTTACTGCAGTACAAATATTTGGTATTTGTTGCAAAAGTTCCTCAAAGTATAAATTTGATAAATGATGATATTCACCTACCACCCCACGCGGTCGGATGTGGCACAAGGCCGAGTTTATTGTGGGGTATCCGAGTTTGTAGGCTCGGGCAAACATTCCCCGTAAAAAGCGGAGTCGGGTAGCTGTCTCCCACCCCAGACGAGACTCTGCCCTTTGGCATAGCCTCGACTGGGTTCCTCTCTGCCTGGAGGCAGAGAGTTCGACAAGCACACCTCCGAAGTAATCCGGATAGTGATCAAATTTGATAACTGATTCCATAATTCTTTCAATGACTTCTTTTTATTATTTTTTCACTCTTCTGTCAAGTTCATCCCATGCTAATGCTGGGATAGCTTCACACTTTCGAACTGTACAATATATACTGGTCATTTGCATGTTTCTGGTTAGCGGTATATTAAAATCTATGAGTTATTTAATGCCAAAATCTAAATATTTCGTACACAAATTTATTTTTTTATTTTATTTTGGGAGATAATAATGGTTAAATGAAACAAGGCCTGCTAATTAACCCATAGCTGGGGAGAAAGAGTTAGATTAATAGATTTCCCAAGGGTATTTCAATATAACGAGCTAACTGGAATAGGATCACGGCTCTGATTAACAATTCCAAGCCATTATCCATTACGCCACACTGACATCCAAGCTTCGAGCACTTCCAGGTAATGACCAGGCTCGATGTTGCTTAACTTCGGTGATCGTACAGGAACCGGTGCATATATAGAGAGAGTGATATCGAGACAGCAAAACGAAAATGAAAGGATGAGAGAGAGAGAGAAATTGACAGAGAGAGAGAGACAGAGAGAGAGAGACAGACAGTGATCAAGACAGAAAGACGGAACGAGAAAGAGAAAGAGAGAGAGAGAGAGCAAGAATATGAGAAAGAAAGGACCTGAAGGAATGTGTGTAAGTGAAAGTGTTAGAAAAAGAGGGAAACTTGCCGAGTGTGGGTGTGTGTGTGTCTAAATAAATGTTGTTGCATTGATTACTAAATGAAATATTTTCCAGGTCAAAATTGATTCAGTAGAACTTTTGGCAGCTTTCAAATTTGCAGTAATCAAAACAAAAATCTGTCAAAAAAAAAAAAAAAATCAATCAATATTTTTATTTTTTATTTCACTCCTTGAAGAAATGAACATTTCGGCAAACGTTTCTCTCGTAATTTTCTTCTCCCTCAAATGTATTATTTAGAGAATCTAGAAAAAGAAATTTGGGACATTCGCCAATCCGGAATTTGGCAATCTAAGTCATGAGGTCGAATTTATTTGCTGACAACTACAAATTTGTTTCGTTCTTACGTCTCTAAATTTGTTTATATATATATATATATATATATATATATATATATATATATATATATATATAATTATTTATTTTTAAAAATTATTACATAAATATGTTATAAAATCACTACAAAAATAGCAATTTTGTTTCAATACCCTCGGTGTCTTATCAAGTGATGATGTTGAATATTCTGTATTGAGCACTCTTTTAAGAATAGTAATTGTTGGCTATTGGAATTCATTCCGTATACACCAATTATATACATGGTTATATTATATATATATATATATATATATATATATATATTATTAGTGGTCGACATATATATATATATATGTGTGTTTGTATATATATATATATATATATATATATATATATATATATATATATATATATATATATATTTCCAAGAGGATAGATCTAGGAAGAGCTCAATGTAGACAGAGCAAGAATATAATATACAAGGTTCAAACACTAATATTCCATGGTTAAAATGTATAAACATTGGAATTTGTTTTCATTATGAATTTGTAGGCCTGATGAATTGGATCGTGATTAAGACTGCAATGTAATAAATTATAACCATGAAATATTAGTGTTTGAGCCTTATATATATATATATATATATATATATATATATATATATATATATATATATATATATTTGTGTGTGTGTGTGTGTGTGTGTGTGTGTGTGTGTGTGTGTGTAAGCAAATATATGGATATAGATCCGACAGTATGAAGAAAAATATATACGGAAAAAACAAACAAAATCCTTATATACAATTATATGTTAATATGTCAACGTTGGACGTTTCGGTCTAATAAACCATCTTCAGGACATATTCATAAATTGTAACATTTATCTTTATCTTTGTCATGTTGTATTGATAATGTTATAATTTATGAATATGTCCTGAAGATGGTTTATTGGACCGAAACATCCGCCGTTGACATATTAACATTAAAACAGCATAATTGTATATAAGGATTTTTGTTTGTTTTTTTCCGTATATATTTTTCTTCATATATATATATATATATATATATATATATATATGAGATACCTAAAGAGCTGAAAAAAAAACCTGGTTACTTGGCAAATGTAATGTTGGTTTGTTTTTGTTGTTGCTGTTTTTTCATGCTATTTTTTAAATTGTTTCTTGTGGCCGTTATATCAATAAAATACCATTTGGACCAACCCATTTTAGAAATAACCCGATGATCCGTTAAGTGAAACGGAGGTAAATAGGTTTTGGCTCTTTAGGTATTCTAATTTTGCTCTACTTAGTGTATTGAGTACTTTTTAGGTATCACCGTAGGTAAATCTGTCGGTGTTTTTTTTTTCTTTTGGCTAGACATTGCAGAGGTGCTTGATTATTTTCACCGAATACGGATGTTTTTAGTCTTTTCGTTTTTTTCTTGATTTTTTCCCAGATATAAGTTTCTGTAATATTGTTTTTTTAATTTACAAATTGTATCATCTGGATTTTTTACACCACCGGAGTCAGAGTATATGTATAAAAATAAAAAAAAATATATACATATCGAAAAAAAGTAATATTTACATCCACGAAAACCATTATGTTTCAATAATTCAAGACATTTGCCAAAGTGTAAAATTTTCCCTAGAGATAAATAATTTAATTATTTAGCGATTGTATGCGACAAAATGCTAGGTAAAGTGTTTCGGCCTTTAGATGGACTTCATCAGGGGAAAGTAATATCTTAATTGATGGAATTATATATGTGTATTGGCGTTGGGGGTGATGTAAACGTGAACATCTGGTAAAATTAAATACCATGGGGAAAACGCTGAATTTTAAATTATGGAGTTTTAAATATTTGAGTTTTAAATTTTGAGTTTCAAATTTATTCTTAATTTTGTGTTTTAAATTTTGAATTGCAAATTTTGTGTTTTAAATTTTTAGTTTTTAATTTAAGTTTTGAATTTTGATTTTTACTTATCTGAGATTATTATTATGAGTTTTAAATATTAAGTTTTAAATTTTGAGTTTAAAATATAAGCAGTAAATTGCTGATAACCCCTGAAGAGTGGATGGACAGATCCGTCTACGAAACTCTGGAGTCGAGATACTGAAGTTAACATCACTCAGCTAAGTGACAAATCTTACTCATATTAATCCCACACACACACACACACACACACACACACACACACACACACACACATATATATATATATATATATATATATATATATATATATATATATATATATATGTGTGTGTGTGTGTGTGTGTGTGTGTAAGTATGATAAAGAACGAATAGGAATCATTCTCGTTTGTCTCGGAGAGAATCGAATGATAATCTGTTAATTTCATGTAACTTCGAAGGGACAATTTGTCTCTCTTTGAATTCGGAAGGCCATAAATTATACTAACGTTTTTTTTTGCTTTTCTTTAATGTCCAATGCAAGTCAAACATAATTAACCAATTAAAATCAAACGACACAAATGAAAAATGAAACATGTTAAATTGGCAAAAGTTCTCTATTTTTTATTTATATTAATCTGTTGGATTTCACGGCATATTTGTTCCAAAATTATATATATATATATATATATATATATATATATATATATATATATATATAGGTGGCCTGAAGATTGCGTCTAGCTTGAAACAGACTGTCCCCTCTAAGTGTTGACTTCTATATTCACTTTTATATTTACACATGCTCTATCTCTGATATTGAGCACTTTATCCCATAAATATTGCACGACTTAAGACTATATTTCTTCACACACACACACACACACACACACACACACACACACACATATATATATATATATATATATATATATATATAATGAAATCCTGATCCAGAATAAAAAGTAATGGCTTTATTAAAATCACTATTTTTCATTCTTTTCATTGATTTCTTTAATCACGAGAAACGTCAGCTTTGGGAAAAAGTATTATGAACCATTATCTAAGCATACACACTAATACATAGACACACACACACCATACATTCCTTCCTTTCTTTTTGGGAACTGACGAAGCCTAGAAAGGCGAAACGCGTAATCAAATCTAATTTCAATGAAACGTTTTTCATTTGTAAAATTTCTCGTGAATCAATATCCTATTTTAAACGCACACACACACACACACACACACACACACACACACACACACACACACACACACACACACACACACATATATATATATATATATATATATATATATATATATATATATATAACTAGCAGGAATTCTCTCTTGGTATATAGCATAACCATAGGAAAATAATCTCATTAATTTTTTGGACATTTTCTCATGATATTTATTGATGGGCCAGAGATCAGAGAAAAGTGGATCTGTCCCATTGCCAGAAAAATATCTGCAGCCTGGACCGAAGTTCGAAATCGGTTCGTAGATTGTATTTTCCCCTAGCTCGTTACCATGACGTCACATCGGCTTATTTCACTGGATTTCAATGATGAGATTTTCCGTTTCTATAGTAGCGAATTGCTTTGTTTTTGTTTTTTTTTGTTTTTGCTTTTTAGCCGGCGAAATCAATTGCCTCTTGCAATGAACGATTCTTCCACATGAAGAGTTGCTCACAACAACCTTTCAGATCAACAGGACTCACTGCACATCTGTTGACATGCAGAGAACGCATTCTACGCAACTCTGTGATAAAGACTTACATAAACAGTGATGATAAGGATATTAGTCTCTCTATCCTATCTTTGTTCCGCCTACTATCTGATAGGTTTACTAGTTTGTTTTACCAATTAAAGTACTGGGTGAATTTGAAAACAGAAAGGTACTTTCACGGTAACTGCTCCGACGAGCTACATTCACTGGTTCCCAACCTGCATGAATTTAAGCGTGTTACTAGGTCGGCATCTCAGTCCCATCCTTTCACTATCGAAACGGTCAAATGAAGCCGTCCCTTTTACTCCAAAAGCTTCATGTCTCGCACTTCCCGTCTGTGGAACTCCCTCCCTCTTACTTGCTTTCCTGACAGCTATAATCTCCAACTATTCAAACGCAATGTCAATCGACATTTTCAGATGCCTTGATCTATTCCCTGTTCTTCTCTTCATCCTTTCCGCTTTCACGTCTTTTTTACTCTTGCTCCCATTCTCTGTAATTCCTTGCGTGCAAGTGACACTCCCGGTTTGTTTTGGGTGAAAGGCTTAAAAAAAAAAAAAAAACACCCAAAAACGATTCTACGAGTGAGGAATGATTAGAATGATAGCGTTACGCTGACTCGGCTTCATTTATGTTTAACAGCCGAATTTTCTTGTTTATTTGTAGTTAGACATTAACAGAAGCCAAGGTTGAAGGTGAGACTGAGAAAAATGGCCGGTGGGAATGTGAACAAATGGAAAAGCTGGTCTTTTGATTCTAACAATCAATATTCTTGTATTCTTTCAGAAGTCTCGTCGGCAAATTCAAGTAAAGAGGAACAGCGAAAGCCAGAATTAATATTTCTGATATTCTTAGATGCTTTGTTGTATGAATTCTCGGATTAAATACAACATTTCTCTTCTTTTTATTATTGCCATATTTGTCGGAGGTGCTGAAATTATGCAACCATTTTTCTTGTTTTACAAGTGTTATCATCTTTTTCCTCTCTTTGGATGTTATTAAATTGTTTTCCGCCGACTTTTAAAAAAAAAAAAATTAAAACAATTTAATAGCGGAAATTTGGACTTAAAAAGATGTAGAAAATATTGGAATTTATACTCATGGGAGATTTCTATGTCAGATAGTAATGCTTATGTGGTCATAGAACTGGCTTACAGTTAGAGGATTTTTTTAATAACATACGTCTTCTTTTCTTTTCTTTTTTTTTTCGTTAGAAAGAAGGAAAGTTCTCTTGAATTCTTGAGCACTGTAAACTCTTCTCACAAGTGATGGGGGGGTTGTTTATACCGATGAATGGCTGACTTTGCCGAAAGCTGTGATTATTCACTCTTTATTTATTTATTAAAGCCACATAATGATTACATATAGTTATCACACTCGTAGATATATATATAAATCCAACTTTTCATCTAAATATAATTTCGCGTCCTGGGTAAGACGATAAACTACGTCCGACAGCAAGGCCTCTGATCAGGAGGTTTTTTTAGAAGAGTGGAACCACCTCTCAATTACTGGTGTTTCCAGGTCCACAGTGACCAAGGGTGGTAGCACCTGTCAGGGTCCCGGCTATGGGCAAATAGTTAAAACTTGGGTCAAAACACTATGAAAGTGTAAAAATAGATTGTAATAATAGTTTTTTGAAGGAAAAATTATAACCAGCAATACATTTTTGAGGAAAAAAAAATTACCAGCAAAACAATTTTTGGAAAAAATATTACCAGCAATAAAAATGTTGTTGACATTAAATAACTCATTGAGGTTGATATGCCGTAAAACAAACCAAACCAAACCAAACCGGGTATAAATTTATAAGGTTGTAACACTTCTAATACTCTCTTTTGAGAATGAAGAATTTCTTGACATTCCAAATATTTTAGGTTACTTTCTGTGAATTGTTATACCTTTCTGAAAACATATAGCGGATTGTTTTACCATTGCTTTCCCCCACAATTCACAATTTAAAATTGTACTTCACTTATACAGGCTACCAGCCGATGCTAAAATGCCAATTACTTCCTGCTATTTAACCCAAAGTTATACGGGAGTGATAAACTGGAGAACTGAATATAGATGAAGCATGAGTCTTGAAGATGACCAAACGTCTGAACGTCATCCAACTGCTACCACCGAAGTAAACATTGATTGTGTTCACCACATAGAGATGCTATTGTATGCTATTAGCATATCATGTGAGAGAGTTGAGAAATATCCTGCACAATGAACTTGCCATAATGTAGCTTACTGTTGGATGGACTCCAAGTACCTGATCGAAAGTTCAGTAGTACACAAATTGTCTACGTACAGTTCAGTCCACTAATCAGTGAAGGTAATTTCACACTGATACCGCATTCACATCAGTCAGTTATAGCCATGCGTGATACACGCTTAGGTGATCATGTATTTTTCGATACAGATTTTTTTCCGCAGTAGGTTGCCATTTCTTTCTAGGGGTAGAGCAGTTGCCATCCAAAGCAACAGAACCCGGTCTGTCCTGCTATTTACCTATGGCTGGGTGTGGGGAGAGGAGTAATACCTTTCCCAAGTGTATTAGCACGTAAATGAATGTAATGGATTCGATTGGAATTCGAACTCGGCTCTCCGATTCCGCCATCCGAGTCGCACACAGACGTCACTAAGTACATTCCTTATGATTATTATAATTTAAAAAAATAAAAAAAAGGTTGAAGCCTTTATTATAGAATCCAAGAATTTTCCAGCAATATATCGTACGCATATAAGAAAGTTACGAAGCGCAATTCGACATGATCTAATCGATAACAAGCGTATCTCGCTAGATCAATTACGAATGAGGAGAGAGCTCACTGTTGCTCTGTATTTTTGTCTTTGTGCCACACATAAGCTACGGTTAGTAAATCGCTATAGTGAAATTTAGAATATATAATTTAACAAAAATGACTCAAAATTTCATTAGCCTACCTATCACTTTCTTGGGGAACCTCTCTCGCACAGGCGTGATGTGGCAAGCCACTTACATAGTCGCAAAACATCCACATTCCCTCTGTATTCAATCATTGAGAAGTAAGGTCCACTTAAGCAGCTTTTTCCCCGAGAACCAATGTCCTGTAGAACTGACTCTCAACAGGATGTTTAGGATATTACTTCGATCACTATAATCTTAATCTGTTCAAGGCAAAGGTTAACCGTTATCTTTCATTCCTATACACACAAATGGGCTCCTAACGTAAACTTCTACCTCGAGTGGCGCCAGGGCTTTGTAAAGAGGGAACATTATTGTAAAACAAAAAAACAAATCAAAAACCCCCTAAAACTTTGATGCCGGAAAAAAAAAACACTGATGTACATGTCTATATTTCTGAGATGAGGTATTATGTACATTATTTACATTATTCGGACTATTGTCCTCATCTTTGTCGCCATATTTATCACAACGTTTCGGCCGTTGTACGCTCCTGCCTTCTTCAGGTGGTTAGAACAGTCTACCCCGCTGAGCGAAATAAAGGGTTCAGTTCGACATTCCAACCACCTGAAGAAGTGTACAACGGCCGAAACGTTGTGATAAATATGGCGACAAAGATGAGGACAATAGTACGAGTAATGTAAATAACGTTCTGATGTACATGTTTCCACAACAATTTACATGTTTTGAAGGAAAATACCAGCAGCGCTAGGAAAAAAAACAACAGGGAAATTGAGAAGTCCATTATGCTGCAAAGGATGTTTCAAGAAAAAGTAACTTAGCTTTCCTATGACTTTTCGATAAATAGTTTCATGGTAATTGCTCTGATAAGCATTCCTCTATGGTAGATAGACTTTATGAATTTAAGCGCAGTACTAGATTGGTGGCAAGGTCTTATCATTTTACAGTTGAAATGGCCAGATGTAATCGTAAGTTTTAGGCTAACAATTTTCTTTCTATCGCACTTCTCGTTAGTGAAACTCCCTGTCGGCTCCATGCTTTCCAGCCAACTTTAATCTGCCAAGTTTTAAATGCAATGTCAATCGCTATCTACTGTCCTCCTGATTACATTTTTTCTTTGGCAAAGTTTCTGGATCTAACTCTTCCCAGTAAACCCTTGTGACTTTACTGACTTGCTTCTCTGTCAACTTTGATTTTCAAAAATTTAAATGCAACGCCAATCGTTATCTTCTGTTTACTTAATTTGTTTTCTTTTATTGTCCCTCCTTAAAAGTATATATTTGTCTCATATCCTGTAATGCCCATTAAACCAGTGCGTCTTAGTGGCTTTATTGCCTTGATTATGGGGTGAAATGATAAAAAATAGCGTTTTATAAGTTTAAGCTGAGAATTCCTATAACTGTTCGGTCAATGAATGTGGAATATTACATGTAGAGAAATGGCTAATTTTACAATTACTATTATATCTATTTAAAAATATATCCTCCCGTAAAATTATATTTTTTTGTTGCTATTATTGGAATTTAATAATTGAGCATTTATTTATTTTTTTATTATATTGACGTTTATTCGTATAAATACTGTAAAGACATCAATTAAAAGGTGCTACATGTTCTTCCGTTCAGTGTTTTATAGTTTTGATAAATCCGAATAAAACCTAATTTTCTCTTAACATCACTCGCATAACGATCAATGAACCTAGTCTTGCTGAATTAACGAATAGAATATGAATCATTAGCGCGACTTTTCTATATATTCCCTTGACACAATCGATATCTTTGATGGAAGATCATTAAGAAAAAAAAATGCCTACACAAAATTCACATCTTTAAACATTACCCACAGAATCAATACGTGGGAAAATTCTTATTGAATGAAAATATAGCCCAGTACTGACGTTGGTAATGTCTCCTTTCCCTAATCAATATCAGTTGCGTAATGCCATCGAATTCAAACATTGCCATCTCATCAACGGTTACTACACAATCTGTTAATGACGATGGGATCTCGTTTGGTATAGACTTGTTTCGGTGATTGTACAGGAGACTATCTTAAAACACAACAGCGTAGCTTTCTGTGGTTTTTGTTTAGTTTCGTTTATTTTGTTTTACGGTATATCAACACCTCAATGGGTTATTTTATGCCGGCAACATTTTTAGGATAGGTTGGTATGAATAGAATATGTATTCGTTGTAAGAAATCACTTTGTAGATTAAGTTTCATTAACGTATTTTTGTAAGGAGGGTATTTTATAGAGTCTCGTTTTGATTTACTACATATACTACCTCAATGGGTTACGACAAGATTTTTAGGATAGGTTTGTTGAATAGAATATGTATACATTGTAATAAATCAGTTTGTAGATAAAGTCTCATTGGCGTATTTCTGTAAGGAGGTTTTTTTGTCATGTCTAGTTTTATTGGTTTATTTATTTTGTTTTACGGCATATCAACACCTCAATGGGTTATCTAATGCTAACAAGTTTTTTTAGGATAGGTTTGTATGAATAGAATATGTATTCTTTGCAAGAAATCAGTTTGTAGATCAGGTTTCATTGATGTATTTTTTTAAAGAGGACTTTTGTCTAGTCAAACGTATTGCTGATTTTTTAAAAAAATCTATGACTGGTATTTTTTTTTTCAAAAATCTATTGCTGGTATTTTTTTTCAAAAATCTATTGCTGGTATTTTTTTTCAAAAATCTATTAATGGTATTTTTTTCAAAAATCTATTACTGGTATTTTATTAAAAAAATCTATTACTGGTATTTTTTCAAAAAGCTATTACTGGTATTTTTTTCAAAAATCTATTACTGGTATTTTTTTTCAAAAATCTATTGCTGGTATTTTTTTCCAAAAATCTATTGCTGGTATTTTTTTTCAAAAATCTATTGCTGGTATTTTATTTCAAAAAATCTATTACTGGTATTTTTTTTTCAAAAATCTATTACTGGTATTTTTTTTCAAAAATCTATTACTGGTATTTTTTTTCAAAAATCTATTACTGGTATTTTATTTCAAAAAATCTATTACTGTTATTTTTTCAAAAAGCTATTACTGGTATTTTTTTTTCAAAAATCTATTGCTGGTATTTTTTTTCAAAAATCTATTGCTGGTATTTTATTTCAAAAATCTATTACTGGTAATTTTTTCAAAAATCTATTACTGGTATTTTTTTTCAAAAATCTATTGCTGGTATTTTTTTCCAAAAATCTATTGCTGGTATTTTTTCCAAAAATCTATTGGTGGTATTTTTACAATAAAAAAAAAACCAAACTATTTTTATACTTTCATAGTGCTTAGACTCCAGTTTGGGGGATTACCTACTTCCCCAGAGCTGTGACCCTAACAGGAATTGACACCCCGGATCATTGTAGACGTGAGAACAACAGCAATTAAGAGGTGGTTCCATGCACGCCAAATCTTCACGATCAGAGACCTTGCTACCGCATGTAGTGTATCGGTATACCCAAGACGCGCTTTCTATGGTAAACAAACACTATTTACACGTTTCTCTCTAAAGTTCTTGTCTACCTGTTTATTTACTTAAGAGGCGCACTTAGCGAATAACTAAAATTCTGGGGATCACATTTAGTTTTAATAAGGAAAAATTAATCATGAAATTTGAAAATAGGAAAATAATGAAGATATTTCCTCAAATAAGAATTAAATTTTAAAACATTACATTGTATATTTAAGATGTTTCCTCAAATAAGAATTAAATTTTAAAACATTACATTGTATATTTAAAATGTTTCCTCAAATAAGAATTAAATTTTAAAACATTATATTGTATATTTAAGTATGCTTGCGTGGAACCTACGTTGGCATTTTTTTTAATATTAGGCCTCATATGATAGTCGTGTGTATGACGAGAAACTACATCCAGTAGCAAGGCTTCTGATCGGGAGACTCGCGTTTTTGAAGAGCGTGGAACCACCTCTAAATTATTGATGTTCCCAGGTCTACTCTGACCCGGAGTGGTAGCAACATTTGGAGTCCCAGCGATGGGGAAATAGTGAATTCCCAAACAAAAATCAAAACATTAGGAAAGTATAAATATATATATTTTATAGTAAAAATTACTTTTACTAAAGTAGATTTTTATTAAAAAAATTACCAACAATACTTTTTTGTAATGAAATTGCCAGCAATGTATTTTTATAATAAAGTTAAAACCGGCCATATAATGTCAAAAAATGAAAATAAATACAATTTGTTAGGATTAATACCATTTCTTGTAAAGTGAAACAAATACTCTCCCCTTGTTTGATTTTTGTAAGATTATATGGAAAATAAATGCAGCAAAGTAATTAAAATCTAATCTTGAAATAATGTCATTCTTATGAATTTTAAAGTTTGAATTTTCATATTTAGATTCCAGAATTAAATAAGCCGTATGGATTCCTATGTCTCTCAACGTAAACAACCAAGTACCTTTTATTATATCCTTTGAGGAAAATAGAAGGGAAAAGAGTATTCACTCCTTAAAGATTGAGCAAGTTAGTATCCAGATTAGAATTTCAAATGACAAAGACATGACTTAGACAGGGAATCCATGGGCTTGGTGTCGCTGGCTATTTAAAAATAAAGTTTTGTTTTTAATATAAACAAAATTCATAAATTGCACTTTTATTAACTTAGGATGCATCTGGCTACAATTCAAGGCGCATTAGTGCGCCTGGGCAAACTGGTTGAGAAACACTAAGCAATCTTTTGATCACTCGCCGGATTACTTCCGAAGTGTACTGGTCAAACTCTCTGCCACCGGGCGGAGAGGATCCCCAGACGAGGCTATGTCGAAAGGCAGAGTCTCGTCTCGGGAGACAGGTACTCGATCTTATTCTCTTACGGGGTTTACGGGTAATTTGGGCCTACGGACTCGTATATCCCACAATAAACGCGGCCTTGTGCTCCATCCAACCGCGTTTGAAGATTAGTAAATATCCTACTCTAAGAAATCTTTTCAGATGCTGAAGGTATAATATTCCTTCTCGTTTGTCATTTTCCTCCGAAACAGCAGTAACAACAAGGACCCGTTCATGGAAATAAATACTATCACCCGTAGAAAATTAAAAGTATATGAAACACTTTGAAAGTTTTAAATGTTATACCAAACCAAGTTCGGAAACCAGCGATGGTAATGTTGATATTAATGTTTTCCTTATTAGAAAGCATTCGGTATTCATTAAACGAAAAGCCAGAACTGCTCGAGTTAAGATTTTTTTTCGCTCTCTGTCTATCGGGCTGGAATCAAATTGTAGTATCTGTTTTCCTAATTTCAAATGGTAATGACAATATTAGCCGTTTCCTTATATGGAAACTTTCGGCATTCATTGAACGAGCAACCAATGCTAACGTCGGCTAAAATTTAAAAAAAATCTTTATTAAAATGGATTTTCAGGAAATAGGTTTCCTAAGTCCAGTAACTCTTATCGCTCTTTCTAGTATCAATGGCGACTTCTTCCTTGGTAGTCAATTTCACAAAGTAGTTGTTCCCGAGAAGAAGCTGCCTGAATAGAACTCCCTCCTTTCCAAAGGAATACGGAGGAAATGAGGCTGATTCAACTCTGTGTAAGTAGCATGGCGGGTTATGGCCGTAAATCTCTGAACTGGTAGTATTAAGTAATGAAGCTTATCAGAACCTTTGCCATGGAACTAATGTTAAAAGAGCGAGTGGATTCTGACGTTTCGTCTATCTCCACGTAAATGATGATGATGATGATGATGATGATGATGATGAATGAATGAGAATAGAGAAGGAATGAAGATCGATATTAATATTATCTTTAATATTCTGATTTAGCCGTTTTCGTGTTCTTTTCGCTTTAATATTTACGCTGTAACGATTTTATCATTTTCTTTTACTATCTGATGCCTCTTGTCCCTTCATATATTTTTGCATTCTCATTATTATTGTTACTTTATTGCTGTTGAGTCTATGGAGTACAGAACTGGTGGCTTGCATGCTAAAAATGTTGAAGAGAGAGAGAGAGAGAGAGAGAGAGAGAGAGAGAGAGAGAGAGAGCAGTGATGTGTGGCCGGAATATTAATCAGAGAGCAGCAACAAGCACTTTCGCATTCGTTTCTACTGACTCGTGAAGTAACCGTGAAAAGGCCGAACGACCTTCCGAAACGCGAAATTCCGTTTGGCACACGAAAAGGAAGAAAGAAGGCAAGAAAGAAAGAAAGAAAGAAAGAAAGAAAGAAAGAAAGAAAAAGGAAAAGAAAGAACGAACGAACGCCCGACCAATATTTAAAAAATGACAAAAACGTTAAAGAAGGAAGCAAGACGGGGATTGCATAGTCAAAAACACCTACGTCGTGTGAAGTGGATATTGGCGGGAAAAAGCCAAAAGAGTTGAGAAAAATAAAAGTAGCCGGAAAAAAAATGGCGGGAAAAAGCTAAAAGTAACTAGAAACATAAAAAATGGCGGCAAAAGCTAAAAGTGGCGGGAAATCAATTTTTTTTTTCATTTGTCTTGGTATTTACTTTCAGCTTTCGTGTTACCAAATCTAACATATTTGGGATTCATGAGGGTAGCTGTTTCACATCAGTTATTTTAAAAATAATAATAACAATAATAAATAGACGTGCAAACGGAGATGAGAAAATATGTAAACATGTGACCTTGTAATTTTTTTTTACATTGGAAATTGTGAGGCTTTAAAAAATGGATTTTCTGTTGCTCAGTCATGTCTTTCGTTTCACTGTGTATTTATTTACCACTGATTCGCCATCATAATTTAAACATATATGCATTTACACAAAAGGAAGTTCTCTGGATGAGACGTTGGTTTTTAAAGAAGGGACTCTGGTTCAAACTCTACCTGATAGCACATTTACTTTATGATGTCTATCAAATTCAAAAGCAGGTAAATGTAGTTCACACTGTTTAAAATAATAGAATAAAAATAAAACCATGTCGTCTATTCAAACATGGGCATACATAAAAATAATGATTTGACTAATACGTGTCTACATATTTTTTTAGATGAGTTATTGTAAGTATTTACATTATTTACTGTTGTCATCGCTTTATTGTCATAGTCACGACGTTTCGACCGTTGAATGATCCGGCCTACTTCAGGTGATAAACAGGTTGGTTCGATTTTCGTAGATGGTTGTCATCATCTACGAAAATGCAATGAGAAAAATAGAACAAGTAATACAGTAATAAAAAAAACACATGTAATGGATTCAGTTTATTCACTTTCATTGATGCTGTCACAGATCGAGAAGGTCCATATGAACACATCATTTTCGTGTCAGCCATCTGAACTAGAAAATTATATTATGTAGGATGACAAGACATTCGGACCACCCTGTAGATTCATAGATGAAATTACAAAACATCCTTCTAGGTGATTAAATGAAAGGATGATAAAAAGTGAGGGATCAGTTTTTCATTGTTCTTTAGTATTAAACACATCCCCCATTTCTTGGCCATGGTACAGCGTTGTCAGAAATTCTTGTCAATTGAAGAACAAGTGATACAGTAATACAATACGTATGTACTGGATTCAGTTTTATTCACTTTCATTGACGCTGTCATACAATGAGACAGTCTGTATGAACAACCATCATTTTCGTGGCACAAAATTATGCGGCGCCAAGTCCTGTGTGATATTTTATGTTGTTGATTGTTGTAATGACTCTTCGAACGGCGTCCTTCAAATGATGGGTATTCTAGTATCGTTCATTTGAAACTCATTTCTCGATAATATCCAACAGAGCATTGAAATATAACATTATAATATGTGGGAGTGACAAGACTTTCGGACCAAACCCTAAAAAAAAAATACATCTGCCTGTCGATTTATTTTATTTTCTTTGTCGTATTTTCTATAAATCGACACAATTTCTCTCTTTCTTTCTTTCTTTCTCTCTCTCTCTCTCTCACACACACACACACACGCATACAACATTCAATTAATTTTTCTCTCACTTCTTCTCACCCTTTTGTTTTCTTTTTCTTTCATTTTATTTTTCAAACGTCCTGTGTGATATTTTACGAAGCTGTGCTTTGTTGATTGTTGTAAAGGCTCTCTGAACGGCGTTCTTCTATTGGTGGGTATTCTGGTATCTCCGTGATAATACCCAACAGAGCGTTAAAATAAAAAATTATATAGTATAAAGGTGACAAGATTTTCGGACCAGCCTGTAAAATCTCCCCAAGGGCACATGAACCAGTAGATAAAAAAAGAAAACGTTGGTTAAAGTAATCCAGTGACTTGACTCAAAGAGTTGTGAGTTCAATACCCGCCCACCGCAGAGGTGAAAAAAAAAAAACACTTGGTAATCGCGTTACTAAAGGGATATAACTGAAACTGAGATATCCAGAAAAGGCATGGCAGGTGGAACTAGAACACGTTACCTCGGCGAACGAAATGAGGGGTTCGGTTCGAAATTCAAAATCATATCGCCTGAAGAAGTCCGGAGCGTACAACGGCTGAAACGTCGTGAATATGACATGATGAGAGTAATAGTCCGAACAATGTAAATAGTGTGAAAAAATAATACTGGATTAAAAATAAAATACATTAATCCTTTGAAATTGAAATTTAATTTTAATTACGGTTCGGGTATGAAAACAAAGTCAGCAAAAACGGGCTTTCGAGATCTGAATGAGAATACGTGCATACTTTAAAAGGGTAACTGAATATTACTCCGTCGAGACAACGGCCGAAACGTTTTGATAAATATGGCAACAAAGATGAGGATAATAGTCCGAATAATGTAAATAGTGTACATAATACCATATCTCAGAAATAGAGATAGATGTATTTTGTCATTAAAGAACGTATGCTTTATGCATTTTTGAGTAGTGTCATATGTTTTAATTAAAGAAAAATATTACCTAAATTAAAACCTTAAATTTAGATAAATTAACAAAAACATAAAAAATTGAAAGATATCAATGGCGTAAGCAAATTTTCAAGATACGACATTTTAAATCGTACAGTTAATTTCCGATAATTCTTTAAAAGTCAGTGATCGATTTGAAAATAATGTTTATATTATAAAAAGGTCTCCGATTCTAAACTGATAAAAACTAAATTTTGATTCTAATAAATGTCACGTCTAGAAAAAGGCATGAAACATGCTAATTTACAAAAATTATTTCCCTGAAAATGTCTGATTTTTTTATCGAGTGGTCCGGCTTATTTAATTAGTAGCTAAAGAAACAATTGAAGGCAAAAATAAAGAAGTTAAGGCAAAAAATGAAAGAAAATATTACCAAAAAAAAAAAAAAAAAAAAAAAAAAAAGAATTAACAAATAAACTAAAACTGAAAAATTATAAAATGGAGAGAAAGAACGAAATTCAACTGAGAAAGATAAGAGCAAGAAAATGGAAGAAACAATTTAGACAAATGGAAAAGAAAAAATAGACGTAAAAAAACAAACAAACAAAATACAAACATTTACTGAATGAAAATAGGAAGAAAGAAATAAACATAACGAAAGAATTGCAAAAAAGAAAGAAAAAGAAAAAAAATAACTGAAAGAAAGGAACTAAAAAAAAAGAGAAAAAGGCGATAAACAAACGAGAAGGAAACAAAAGAGATAAAAAATCAGAAATTAAAATAATCAAGAAATAAAATATTTTAAAAGTGCTGCAACTTTCTTTATATTCCATATCTTTTTTACTGATATCTCTTTGCTTCTTCATCTTCCTATTACTGTGTGACGCATGCGCAATTAGCCTCATCAGACCTCTTTACCGCCAACTACTCATCTTTCTCTTCACTTCAATGTACATGCTTTCGACAATTTATATCTAATCAAGTGACGTCTACGTATCAGTCCCGATCCAGAAACACGTATGCAAGATTAACAACGTGTGACGAACTAGACGATAAAACGGAGTTCTAAAGGAACCTCTTTTTATTTAACACCGCTTTCTTTCGCCTGGATGGAAAGGGTGCGAATGTCGAGTCACATCGGCATTTTGATGAGTACAACAATAACAACATCATCATCAACAACAACAACAACAATAATAATAATAATAATAATAATAATAATAATAATAATATACAATACACTACACAATAAAAACTAACCGTGCAGACATTGTTATTAGAGACCGCAAACAAAAAAAATGCCTCCTTATTGATATGGCAGTCCCTGCAGACTGCATTGTATCTTTGAAGATCTTCAAAAAGCTATCAAAATACAAGGTTCTTGAAATCGAAATGTCAAAAATGTGGTACATGGGAGAATCAATATCATGTTGTAGTTGGAGCCCTCGGATTAGTTAGAAAAGTTTTCAGTAGACGAATTAAAGGGATTCCTGGAAGTCCATGCCTTAAAGAAATACAAAAATTGTTCTCACGATTACAGCCCACACTTTACGAAGAGCTTTATCTATGTAAAATATGTTTGTGCTTTTTTTTTAAATGATCAGTGGAAAATGTCATGATGCTATCTGTAACCTTAGGTCTGTGGGAGGGACCCGGAACGAAATGTGTACACACCAGAAATCAAAGGAAATAAAATAATAATAATGATGGGTGCTCTTGGAATGATAAAAAAGAAACACAGCATCACATTGAATAAATTCCTGGAAATCTCAACTTAAGTGAAATACAAAAAAATAGTCTTGATAAGTCCAACCCACACACTAAGAAGAACTTTGTCCATGTAACGCTAGTGATGTTATAGGAGTTGGAAAAACAGATCATGAAATGCAGCTATAACAACACACCATTACCTGCCTTGGGTCTTCCTGTAGATTTGATAGATACTGTGACCATAGCAGAAATCGAAATATATTTATGAACATAATAATAATAATAATAATAATAATAATAATAATAAGCACAATGCACCGGCTGAAACTGCAAAATACTTAAAAAAGACAGCAAGGACGAATGCAACCGACCAGATACAGAAGCGATGGCAAGATAAACCGCTTCATGGCCAATACTCTGTCCGTACCAAACAAGCTGACGTAGACAAAACCCGTACCCATCAGTGTCTACGTAGTGCAGGGTTGAAAGTTGCAAGGTTTTATCCTTGCTGCACAGAACCAATGCTTGCTAACTAGGAATTATCAACCACATATACTAAAATATTGTGTTAGCCCTGTGGCACCATTTACGAGGCAGAAAAGGAAAAGAAAGAAAAGAAGGCAGAAAGAAAGGCGAGACGAATCGTGGGTGATAAGCAGACACACACACGGCTAAGAGACAATGAATATATTGATAAGTAACAAATGGCGAAAGGGTGTCATTACAATGACAGGTAAATTCTGAGTAAAAAGAAAGGGAAAGAAAGAAAGAATCAGATGTGTCTTGATAACGGCTGTGTTATCTAGGAGTACGTAAACAAACTGCTGGTCGACTCGCCAAAGAAAAATTCAAGTGAAAATGTTCTTTCGATAAGTGACGAAAAACAGGAACTTTGAATAGATATGGAAAAATTAATCGCGACACACACGAAGTAACTACACTGACCGATTTTCTTGCCGCAGAACATCTTTGGCCTACAATAATAAAATTATGTTATCAGAAATATGTACCGAAAGAAAATGAATGGGGACCCAGAAGTGTTTTTTCTTCTTTCTTCGAAGCGACAGACTGACTGAAACTTTGGAGATGTTTCTTTTTTGAGGCCGTGTTAAGAAGACCACCCATTCTGATAATTAGCGATAAAATACCTGACAAAAACCACGTGTAGAACAAGAGTTATGACCGCCATTGTCATATTGTCCCGTTTTCGGCTAGAAAAATGATAACGGCGATTAAGAGGAAGAAAAGGGAAAGAGAAGAGATAATTTTTTTTAGTTAAGCGTGATATTTTTTTTTCTTCCTGAAACAAAGCCGCGGATTCGTCCACGCCCGACTAAGACATCATTGGTCAAGTGGTGATCACGTGACGCACGAAGGAGGAGGAAAGATAATTTTTTTTGGTTAAACAAGATATATTTTTTCTTCCTGAAACAAAGCCGCGGATTCGTCCACGCTCGAATAAGACATCATTGGTCAAGTGGTGATCACGTGACGCACGAAGGAGGCTGTCGCCGCCTATCCAGAGTATAGGTATGAGAAGCTGCTACGAAGAAGTGGGGAGGGCAGTTCACGCCCTCTGAAGTATGGTGAGAAGGTGGGAGTGAGGAAAGGTTCCCAAAAATGGAAAAGAGTGGAAAATCCCTAACCAGAAATAAAAGAGGTGGATATGTATTTAGAATTATCGAGGAACCCCCGACGCCGACAGACCCACCCCGGTTTTGGTCGGCGTCCATAAAAGCGAAACCCCTACGAGCAGAAATCAGTTCGGGCTCCAGCAGTTTTCCAGAGTTGAATTCCAGCAGTTCCAGTGAGTTCAGCTGACCAAGATTCACGCAAATTCCGGACTCCTCTTCAACCCAAGAACAATTATTTTGAAGAGCGACTTAGATCAAGACCACCGAAATTTTTTCGACTTTCGTCCAAGGACACACCGAAACACCAATTTCTTAGAGAGCAAACAACTTGAAGTGTTAAAACTTACCTAACGGAAAACGACGTGTCACAATCCACAGAACGGGTCGGGAGATAGATGCAGTCCTATGTATCGAACAACTAGACATAAAGTTTGTTACCTTTTTCTTTGATACTTTGAACTTTTTGAGTTTTCATTTTATTTTCTTTTATGCATATTTGTGTGGTATCACCCCCGTTGAACTCAGTTTGCATTACGGCCCCGACTACTGGTTGATCTCGTCTGCCTAAGATCAATTCACAACGTGGATGGGCAGACTGGTGATCAATGCAGTTACCTTGGTAACTAGGCGTTGGAAGCGAGTTGGGAATGACGAGGCTGATATCAAATCTAACCAGATTCCCACCCGAATCACCAAAAGGTTAGAACGTCACATTTGGGTGCCGCGACCGATACCAAGCCAGTTGGTCGTCACAGGACGAGACAACACGACTGACGCGACAGGCGGATGTCACGTTTGGAGCAGCGACACCCGAACGGAGCAGCGAGGAGCGAACAGCTGGCGCCGCGGCTAGGACGTCACAATTGGTGCTGTTTGGGGACGTCACAACTGGTGCCGTGGTAGATCAGGATAGAACGTCACAGTTGGCGCTGCGACCAGTGGACGACGTCACAGCCCAAAATGCAGATTCTGTGATAAATATCCA
>CAHIKZ030005612.1:292500-327500 GCA_903632075.3 Acanthosepion pharaonis
AAGGAAAGAGAAAAGAGGGAGTGATAGAATAGACACAGAGAGATGGGAGAGATCTAGAGAAGAAAAGAATGTGAGTGATGATAAAAAAAGGAGAGAAAGAGAAAGAGAATGTCTTCGTTATTTCACTACCTGCGGCTAGATGCTCCTAATTCTTAATTTGCTCCTATTCAACCATGGGAAGGTTTGTTCTGGACTTCCGCTTTTGATCAATATCATCAGAAAACAGACGACTTCAGGAGGTCGTGGGTTGTCTACGCATGCGCAATATCCACCAAACCACCATGTTTGAATGTATGCATGCATATACTTACATGGATAGGTACGTACAGGAGTATGCCAGTGAGTGATTGCAAAATTTTAGATTGACAATTTGCTATTTCGCCTCGGCGAGCGTATTTATTTCTTCTAGTGGTATTTAAAATTGAAATTGTCTGTTTCTACGCGTTCGTATACGTTTTACGTTCTTTTATTCTTGTCTTCTCGAAGTGACTTCATATTTTTATATGTGGTTATATGAACTACATTAGACACAGTTTGTCACAAGACGAAAAATCGTATGCTGTACATAGATATTTCTAAATTGTCACGTATTTTAAATGCTGCTAAATTCTGGTTGTCCAAGGAAGACTCTCATATTCAATGTAACCGTAATCAGGAATTTAACTATATTATTTACATTGTTCGAACTGCTGTCCTCATCTGTGTTGTAATATTCACGACGTTTAGGCCGTTATACGCCCGGTTGTAGGTTCAATAATGGTGAATAAAAAATTAGAGAGTTGAGTTAAAGGAAGATAACTGAGACATCCGGAAGAGGTGTAGCATGTGGAACTAGAACAATCTACCCCGGTGGATAATAAATAAAGGGTTTAGTTCGAAATTCCAATCACCTGAAAAAGGCCGGAGCGTACAACGGTCGAAACGTTGTGAATATGGCAACAAAGATGAGAACATCAGTGCGAGCAATGCTTTCCAATTTAAAGTAAAAAAAAAAAAAATGACTCGCCATAGAATCTGTAGGTCCTAATTTGAATGTTTTTGCATGACCCTGTTTCCACAGTCAAAGTTTGTATAATCACAGAGATATAAATAATAAACTATTTATATCACTAACTGAAATATCAGCTTTACGAAGAAATCAATATAGAACAAAAAATAAAAATCTCTTTCTTATTTTACCTTGTTTAGTTCTTCGCGCATTTCTTGTAATGTCGAAAGTCTTTTGATGTTCGATTCAGTAACTGTATGTTAGCAGGAGCTAAGAATAATTTTTTTTATAAAAAGTTAGAAATCGAAAAAAACTAAAAAAAAATCAAAAATACAAACGAAACGAAACAAACTCACATCTACATTTTGAATGAACTAAGAAGATGTAACTTTCATTGAACAGGCTTAAGAATTTTAGCATAGAATCATGGTTGACGCCGAGTAAGTTACCGCCATTTTATATTGAGCTTTCCGGAAAATAATGTCCGACATTAAATATTAATACAAATGATCAGTAAATTTATTTACAAGTAAATACAATTTAAATGCAAACGATCCCAGACTGTACATACTTTAACACGCATTTACCTTAGAATTAATGGAATCAAATCACTATAAAAAAAAAACCCTTCTGAAAAGTTTGCTATCTTCCTTAGTTTGATAAAATAGTAATCAGTTGGTGGCAGGTGTGGACAAATTGGCGGATAAAGCAAAGCTTCAAAGCCTAACATAATGAGATTTAGCAAATGTTATTCATGCAGTTTGAAGCCGGTTATTTCTATCCAGTAAGAGTAGTCTCCCTTGCACTGGTTGATACCACAATTACATCATACAACTGGAAACCCAACACCTGTTATGAATTATTATTATCATTATTTTTATTTTCTTTGATTTCTGGCGTTTACACATTTCTTTCCGGGTCCCGCCCAGGGACCTAAGGTTAGAGATGGCATCATGACACTTTCCACTAACAAAAAAAAAAAAAAAAAATACATAGATAAAGCACTTCTAAAGCCTACTAATGTGGGCTGCACTTGTGAGAACAATTTTTTGTATCTCCTTGAGACATGGACTTCCAGGAATCCCTTCAATTAGTCTACTGCAATCTTTTCCAACCACTCCTAGGGCTCCAACTACAACAGGGATTTTTGATGTTCCCATATGCCACATTATTTCAAGGTCCTTGTATTTTGACAACTTTTTGAATATCTTCAATGATACATTGCAGTCAGCAGGGACTGCCATATAAATAAGGAGGCACCGTTTTTGTTTGTGGTCTCTAATAACAATGTCTGGGCGGTTGGCTTTGATTGTTCTGTCAGTCCCATAGAATTGTAACAGGTCCTCTCTCCGTAACCGGGTTTGTGTGGTGTTCATACCATTTTCTTTTAGTTTCCTTCTCGTAGAAGTTGCAGATTTTCCAGTACAGCTATTGGCCCACTCTGTCATGCCGGGTTTTATATTCAGTGGGTGCCAATGTCGTGCAACCTGACACAAGATGATCAATCGTTTCTGGATATTTGTCACTATTATTATTATTATTATTATTATTATTGTTATTATTATTATTATTATTATTATTAATAATAATAATAATAATAATAATCTGTTAACTGGGACAAGAAATAGCTTGCTAATTTTAACGCCTCCAAAATAAAACTGCTCTCATTTGATCGTCTTAGAGAACCGTTTTCGTTTTCAATCAGCATGGTTAATGTCAACCTCTAGAGGAGTTACTGATTGCTTCTTCTTGGGTTGACGTTTTCCACCAATATGAATTCCAACTCCAACTGGAATTATTGTTGTCCTCGTATACCACTTTTTTGAGATTTCCACTTCAAAATTCTTGTATTTTTTTAATACTTGTAGGTTTTTGAAGATCTTCATGATGTGATAAGTACCCACGAGTATGATTGCTTTACGATTCACATATTTTAGGGCTACCAGGAATTTGATCCACATATTTGTTTACTCTTTTTTATATCCCCACCCTCCAGACACACGCACAAAGAACAACGGGGAATGTTTTTGGCTTGAGATGCGACAATCTACTGATTCTTTTAAATATAATGTAGTTGAAATAAAATACATAAATGATTTTTTATGTTTTGGTAAGGAATGTTAAATATTACTTTCAGACTATTATTTTTTAGTGGCAGTGTATTTTGGCTCAGACCTTCTGAGGATGACTTTTAAGGTCAGATGGTAGACAAAACAGAGGAAGTCGTTTTTGATTGATTAAAACTAGCGTGGGAATGTTAGAGAGATAGAAAGTGATTTCAGGGATTTAAGTTTTGCACGTTATACACAGTAGACGTGGTTATTTCGTGTCTCGAGGAACTTGCTCCCCAGGGGTAGTGATAGAGCGACTCTACTGGCTAGTTAAAATTTATACCTCGACGTGTTTGATAAAATAGATAAGTTTAAAATCACTTTTCTTGAAGTTCTCTTTCATCTCCTAACCCAAAAACATTTCGCCGGGAGAGGTCGAAAGAAAAGAATGCAGCTTTGTTATGGAATCCACCCCGTCTACCAAGACCTCCACAGAACGAGGGGGGGGATATGCTACACTATCTCGGGGTCTAAATCAGTTACTCAAGCATTTTGAAAGATTTTTTTTTTGTCCGCCGGCTCTGCAACATCTATGAGAAATCAGGTGTTTTTATCATGATTTTTCACAGTTATGTCGTATTTGCCTGAATTTCCCTATAAATTTGAACGATGAAATTCTGTACCAAATACGGTAGCTTATGTTCCATCCAAATAGTCTGGTTTGTCTTCATGTGCCGTGTCCCTTCAGAACGTAGGCGATCATGGCTTTCCACACTTTCCTGTCCCTTATATCCCTTAATAAATTGTGTCTTTTCGTTATTTCTCCTAAACCCTGTTCACCTATCCATATATTTAAACTCATCAATTAGGTTATGGAGTTTTTCTCTGTTACTCTTTTTCTCTATCTGTCTCATGAGTATCAGATTTTCCAAGCCCTTCTTCCTCATTATGTGTCCAGAAAGTTCAAATGTCGTCTCTTTCTGATATTAAGCATAACTTTCATTTTTGTTTCAATTTTCTCTAAAACCTCGTCGTTGCTCACATGTTTGGTCCATGCTATCCTCAGTATTCTACTGTAGAGTCACATTGCTCTTGTTTCTAGTCTCTTTCTCGAATTTGAGAAGAGCGTCCAACATTCCGTGCCATGTTGAATGAGAGATATCACGTGACAATTCAATACTTTTTTTTTTCTATCTCTTAATACTCTGCTTAGCTTTTGGAATGCATCTTTGGCCATCCCAACGCGTCATTGGCTTTTCATTTGTACATTTCCCATCCTCTAACATATGTATTTTTTTTTTATACTTGATTTGATTTTGGTATCTCCGATTTGTAATTTGCATTTTAGGCTCATCCTTTTGCTAACAACCATGCATTCTGTCTTGTAGTATTTTTAAATTCTGAATTTTAGTTGCTTTTCATCGCAACTACCTCGAACGTCAATCTGAAGCACTCAAAGAATTAACTCTAGTCAAGATTCAAATTAGCATTCTTTTTATCTTGGGATTGAGAAGACTGTCTACCGTGACAGCTAGTATGCCATTTAAGCTACGGTAGATAACGGTTGCAGAATATCAATATTGACTGTTGAAAGCAATAGGATATATACGTGTCGACATTTCTACCTAAACGAGAAAATGGCTGAAAACTTGTTTTAAAACAAACATTGTCTGCGGTCTGCAATAAAAAAAATTAAATGAAAAGTTGCTGTAAAAATATAACTTCGATGTTTGTATGTGTGTGTAAGAAAGAATTAGAACACGTTCAGCAGTCAGGGCATGCGTACTTGTGTCTAATTTTGCAGTCAGCCATTTTTCGTTAACGAAGAAGCTGACTGGCATGAATTACCGACATGTTTACGTCAGAGCGAGGTCGATATTTTCCCGATCATCACGTATGTAGGATCGAGCGCAAACATATCAAAGAAATAAGTCTCTCCGCGTCTCGGACATGGATTTGTGATGTGTAAGAGTTGGTTTGTGAGTGTGTGACGTTATCTGATGGCGACTGAGACGGGAGAAAACAAGCCTCGCATATTTGAGTGCGGGCAAAAAAAAAAAAAAAAAAAAAATTGGAAGAGACAGATGAAGAAGGAAAACAATCGGCAAATAAAAAGGAAAAAAGAAAAAAATATATGACAATAAAAATAAGGAAGTCAGTCAGGAATGAAAGGAGAAAGTCGAGAAAGTTGAGAAGGAAGAGGAGGAGGAAGAGGAGGAGGAGGATAACCCGCCGTTGTATATTCGTTCCGTGACAAATATTTATTTATTACCATTTCCCCTCAAGCAAGGCAATAATGCCACTAAGACGCGGGGAATTACATGGAGTCAAAGATTGTAGGTGTTAGAAAAGCAAGACATCAGAAGGAAGTTCCACGGGTGAGAAGTGCGAGAAAAAAAGTGTTATAATAGAAGTGACGGTTACATCTAGCGACTTCAACAGTAAAACTGTATAACCTAGTTGCCAATCTAACTGCATGCCTAAATTCGCCTAGTCGAGGCACTAGGGAAAAATCTCATCAGAACAGTTGCTACGTGTAAAAAAAGATCATGTCTGTGAGAAAGTGACTGAAGTCGAGAAACCAAGTCAGGACCGGTAACATGACAGACTCTTCTTTGAATTTTGTCAAGTATCTCGATATATACAGCAGGAGAATCAGACCAGCCTTGTGCTTTTTGGGAAGGAAAATAAAATAAAATTGTCATTTATTGCAACCTTCGATATTTGAAATGAAATACCATCAATTTTTGAGAGAGTTGCTATTACAAATGACTCTATAAGACAAGTTATTTTTCTTACTTCGAACGTATTTGGTTAGACGTTCCTTTTATTTTAAAAGTATTTCTTTCGTCTACTGGCCTCCGTACACGAGAAAAGTTAATAATAAAATGTCTCCTGCAAAGAGGGGTATCATGATCATATTCAACCGCGAGGGCGTATATTTATTTTAGAAAATTAAGGAAATATTTAGAAAGAAAGAAAGAAAGAAAGAAAGAAAGAAAGAAAGAAAGAAAGAAAGGACGAAGATAAAAGAAGATAAAACGGAAATATTAAGAAAGAAGATATTTTGTATAAAAGGAGGAAAGGAAACAAAGAAAGAAAAAAGATATGTATCATGCATATTAAGAAAAGAAAGAAAGAAAGAAGTAACGTATTCATTGAGAATCTCAAATACATAAAAGAAAGAAAGATATTTTGAAAAGGAATAAAAAAATGGAAACATGAAGAAAAGAGGAGAAAAAACCATAGAAAATGAAGAAAATTTGAAGAACAAAATAGGAGAAATGCATCAAATAGAGAGAGGGAAATAGAGAGAGAGAGAGAGCAGAAGAAGTAATAGAAGAAGAGAGAGTGAAAAAAGAGGAGAGGATGAAGAGATGATAAGACAAAGAAGGAAGAAAACTAAAAAAAAAAACAAAGAAGAAGAAGAAGAAGGTTGAAGAGATCGAAGAAAGATGGAATCGAGAAAAAGAGAGGAAAACAAGAAAATGATTCACGTTCGAATAAAGAAGAATGAGATATTATGAAATAATAAGGAAAGGAGAGAAAATCGAAGGCAAAGAAGGCCGGAGAATGAAAGTGAATGGATTAAGGTCATCTCTATGGAAGTTCAAAAATCCCGGCCAAAATGCTGCGCATTAGAATGGAAACAAGCTTTGATCCGTAAAGTTTGCGCACCAAACTGCAAATAGCGAACTGCATTTAGTCGGCAGTTCTCTACTGGACAAGACAGAAATCGACAATACATTGCTCGTTCGTTGTAAATCTGATTTCATTTGCCCGGTCCATTTTGGACGTGGAATAGTAGAACTACTTTCGGTTGGATGAACGAACCTGAAAGAAATAAAAAGCTTAGGAACCAGTTTATATTTAACAAAAGTTAAAGTTATATTGAACTTTCCTGATGGAAGAATATTGTGGATTTTACAAGGATTTTGCGATCTAATTGATTATTTATACATGAATGTTACTAAAACAAATAATAGGGGTAAATATTTTCTTTCATTCTATTATCTCGGCTTTTTTTTTCACTCTACATTGATTTTTGCTACGCTATCTTCCTTCCTTCCTTCCCCCCCCCCTACCTTCCTTCCTTCCTTCCCCTCCTTCCTTCCTTCCTCCTCCCCCTTCCTTCCTTCCTTCCTTCCTTCCTTCCTTCCTTCCTTCCTTCCTTCCTTCCTTCCTGTTTTTTTCTTCCACCAATGCATTTCTTTTCGTTTCGTTTTTTTCTCTCTCTCTTTCTTTCTTTCTTTCTTTCTTTCTATTTTTTCTTTTTTTTTTCTACGTGAACATTATTTTTCTTTTTTCCTATTTCCTATTTTCTCCCATCTGCATATTATTTTTCGTTTCGTTTCGTTTCGTTTCGTTTCGTTTCTTTCTTTCTTTCTTTCTTTCTTTCTTTCTTTCTTTCTTTCTTTCTTTCTTTCTTTCTTTCTTTCTTTGTTCTGTTTCCATTTCTTTCTTTCTATTTTCTATTTTGTTTACCGTGTATATTCTTTTTCGTTTTCTTTCTTTCTTTCTTTCTTTTTTTCTATTTTCTATTTTTCTTCAACGTGTGCATTCTTTTTCGTTTCCTTTCTTTTTTCCTTTCATTCTTTTTCTTTTGTCTCCATTTCTTCCTTTTTTTTCTTCCTTTGTAGTTTTTATTTTCCTTCAACGTGTACATATTTTTCGTTCTCTTTATTTTTATTTTTATCTGGGGGGGGGAGAGTAGCATTTTCTCTTTTTCTCTCAACTGTGCCTTATTTTTTACTTTCATTTTCTCTCTATCTCACTTGATAATATCGATCGTTCTACTACTGGCAAACAATTATATGTTCCCAAGTTTATCATCTGTGCGAAGAGAAAAACAAGAAATCTGAAGCCCGAGATCTTATTCGGATCTCGTTTGCTGCATTCACTTTCACACTGCTGCTATAGGGAAAGGCATAAATCCATCTATTATGCGTACGGATAGAGATTATCTAGTAGTGAAGAGTAAACGTTATGGCTAACAGAAGCAAGCAGTGTAGGAATAGTAAACCTCTGAATTCAAAATCGTGAAGAATGTAACGGGAAGCTATTCTGCTATATTTTTCCAAGGTTCGAAGATAATAAGAAAAAGGAACCTGTGGAAGGCGGGGATCCCTTATGTCCAGAAATTAGATTGCATTGAAAATATCTAGCGAGATAACAGCTATGAATGCGAAAGTGATAAATGAACACACGTACTCGACGCATAAGGGCCAAGCAGCTCGGTCCCTATTAGTGAAGGCTTTGTGCAGAACTAACCAGACATTGAAGGGCCGAATACCCAAGCGAGCCTCTGCAGGATTTGAATTCAGAGTTGTCCTTCTCCTAGACCGGTTGCCATCCAAGGCTATAGAACCCAGTCTGTCCTATTTACCCATAGCTGGCTGGAGAAGAAGAGGATTAATACCTTTCCCAAGGGCATTAGAACGTAAGGGATTCGACTGGAATTCGAACTCGACTCTCCGATTCCTCAATCCGAGCCGCTATCTACTACACCATTCCATCCTTTTATTTATTTATTTATATATATATATATATATATATATATATATGTGTGTGTGTGTGTGTGTGTGTGTGTGTGTGTGTGTGTATACATACATACAAAGTAATGTCTATCTATTTGCCTTAGGAGGATTTCAGATTTTGGGTGTTGGTCTGTGTGTGTATGTGAGTGTGTGTGTGTGTTAAAACACACTGAGATGCATATATAGTAACAAACGGAGATAGATAGATAGATAGATAGATAGATAGATAGATAGATAGATAGATAGAGATAGAGAGAGAGAGAGATACTGACAGACTATGAAATAAATAAATAAAGAAAGAAAGAAATGGACACAGAAGAAAGAAAAAAGAAAGAAAGAATGAGAGAAACAAAGAAAGAAACAAAGAAACAAAAGATGAAAGAAAGAAAAGACGAAAGAAGAAAGTATGAAAGAAACCGAGAAAGAAATGGAAACAGAAGAAAGAAAGAAAGAAAGAAAGAAAGAAAGAAAGAAAAAAAAGAAAGAAAGAAAGAAATGGAAACAGAAAAAAAGGAAAGAAAGAATAAATGAAAGAATGAAAGTAAGCAAAAAAAGAAAAAAAAGAGAAAGATAGATATACATTTTAAGAGAGTGGATATACAGTAATTGATTTGATAACATATTACTCTCCTCGGCAAGCAGAGCATTGTAAATGATCTCACATGATTGGGTATCATCCGACGTTTGAAGTGATTCGACAAATATTTTAACAAGGTTCTCGGGGTCAAATGTCATTCGTCAGCGACAAAAGACGAGCGTTGAACTTTTAAATGTCACCAGGATCAACGGCATTAAAAAAAAAAAAAGAAAAAGAGAAAAAAAAGAATCGGATGCGCACAGCAGAGATGCCGTAAAGGTCAAAATGATCAACGAGTCAGAGGTCAAAGTTGAAGGGTCAATGGCTACTAAACCCCCGACACTCCCGCGAAGAGTGAAACGGGTGCCGGTGTGGTCAACAACGAGGCGATTTTCTTTCTAAGGATATTTGGAAAATAAACGGGTAATTATCGAAAGCTACGAAGATTTTCATTAAGTAGAAAATAATACCCCGGAATTGTTGAACCAAAGCAAATGTAAATAGAAAAAATAGCAAAGGGATCTTTATGTAGAGAATGTCGAGAATAGATAACGCATTATATGCAAATGAATAAGGATGGTCTAAGAAGATATTTCGGTTGGCACCAAATTTCCTAACTCCATAATTTAGATAATGTTAGAAAAATCGGATATTGTTAAGATTCTCGAACCCACTCCCGGCAGAGTTTGCAATTCTTTGCAAGAAGGGGATTGGATTCGTTATTCTTTACATGAGAATCGTATTCTCTGTTCGAGACATAAACATTTTGGTACAAATAACTTTAAGAGTTAATTGTTTTTTTCATATACAGAAGATCCTCGGGTTACGTCGGACCCGGCGTGCGAAGTTTCGTGGTTACGACGCCATCTCCCATAATATAATCTTAGTGATGCGGCGCTATGTGAGGGAAAAGGCGTTGTTTCTTCACCGGCTGTACGCCATTTTGGATTGTGCTACATTCGCTATCTCTCGTTTGTGTTTTTTTTGTTTTTTTTATTGGTGGAGGGGTTCCCTCCATTATGGCTCCCAAGCGTAAGGCAGACTCGCGGGTGCTTATGTAGATGAGTTCCGACCTACGTTGAAAATCAGGTTACGTCGCACCGTAAAGGATCTCGGATATATATATATATATATATATATATATATATATATATATATATATATATATATATATATATAGGGTTTGTCTGACGATCGCTAAAGCGTGAAACCCAGGGTCACAAACTCACATCTATCCAACCAAAATATATATATATATATATATATATATATATATATATATATATATATATATATATAAGGTCCTCGGATTATGAACGACCTGGCGTAGGGCGTTTGGTGGTTACGGCGCCATCTCCCATAATATAATCTTCGTGATGCGGCGCTATATGGGGAAGACGGCGTTGTTTCTTCACCGGCTGTACGCCATATTGGATTGTGCTGCATATCTCCCGTTTGTGTCGTTATTTTGCGGTGCGCAGGGACTTTTTGCCCTTCATTATGGCCCCCAAACGTGAGGCAGAATCGTCGGTGCTTACGTAGTTGAATTTCGACCTAAGTGAGAAAGTTAGGTTACGCTGCGCAGTAGGAACGGATCTCCGACGGAAGTTGAGGACCACCCCCCACTTATACCAGTTTTAATTTATTCATTCAGGAACCCTCAAGATGGACAGATCTACATTCACGGAATTTGTGAAGTCATTACTTGGGGAGGACAGACCAGTTTGACTGGATGAAGAACAAATCACTTATTCGACGGGAATTAAAATATGAATCATGCAATAAATTTCGGAATTAGACAACGTGCAATGAAGCTCTGAACTGTTTTGCGTGAAAGACTGTTCACGGTACAAACGAAATGTAGCAATAAGAAAAAGACCCGTTTTTTTTTTTGCTGAATCAAAACGAAACACGGTTAACAGGTTATTAGGGTTCTCTAATGCAATCACCATACAATAACCTTTCAATAACTAAGTTATTATAACTGTTTTCTTTTTGTTTTGTTATTTTTTTACAGTGAGTTTCACACTTTACATGGCCCAGAGTCACTCGAGGTCAAGGGTTATGTTCGGAGGTCATTTGTGTGTATAGGAATATAACGGTTAAAGATTGTAGTGTTTTGGGAAACATCCTGTTGGGAGTCTGTTGCACAGTGCAGTAGTTCGCGGAAAGAAACTGTCCGTGTGGAACTTCTCACCAATGGAATACAAAGGGAATGTGGGTTGTTTGCTAATATGTAAGTGGCATGGCGTGTTCTTGCCGTGATGGTTTGTATTGTTTTTTTTTTTTTTTTTTTTTTTTTCCTCATGGAAAATTAATAATATGTTATTTTAATTGTTCATTTATCAGTAAACGATTTATTTATATTTCCAACATTGCTTTTAAAAAATAAAACATATTTTGTCAAGGGTTCACTATTCTTTACATGGGAATAATGTTGGTTACGCTACTCTTGACAAGATCCGTAAGATCTTGTCTTTCACTTGACACATGTAGATTCAGTGCTTACGCAATCAGTTCTCCTTTTCCAGTCATGAGGAAATATTTAACGTTCAGAAGAGCGGAAACTTCATCCCGCAGACACAGTCGAACTCTGGTCAGCGTTTAAACAGATTACATTATTTTTTACATTTTTGCTTGACATCTATCGCTATATCCATGATAAGTGCTCGGACGAACTACATAATCTTCACGGCTAGGACCTGTTATCCGACTTTCATTATAGCAAACCATTCACATTACCTCATTCTGTCGGTGGGAAGTAATTTCGACTCAAACAGCTTCTACCCGCGAACCACTGCTCTGTGAAACCGAATCTCAAGAGGATGTTTCCCCTTCATTACAATCTTAAACTCTTCATGTCTAGGGTTAACCGTTATCTTCCCCTCATATCCGTATAAACTGTTACTTAATGTAACCCTCTACAGGGAATGGACCCCGTTCCTTGTACAGGGTAAACCTCAATGTCAAAATAAGATCCTTTCTGGTATGGTAAGTTTTAGCTACCATAAAAATACCGAAAACTTAAAACCGAATAGCCAGGTCTGGTTCACACCGGAATGTGCTGTAGCCATACCTCACCGTAAAAATTACTGCCATGTTTATCACAGAGAACGGTGTAGTAGAACCTTTGCTTCATTCGGCGCACATTGCAAGAGAGTTTTAGAAAGTACAGTGTAACCCGGATATAAGAGACCCGGATATAAGAGAAACCCGGATATAAGAGAGATTTTCTCTGGTCCCAAATTAGAGCCTGTGTTAATGTATATAAATTAGACCAAACTCGGACATAAGAGAAACACGGATATAAGAGACTTCTTCTCCGGTCCCGACAACTCTCTTATATCCGGGTTACACTGTATAAAAATGCTCATGGTTGAATGCAAAAGAGTTGCTTCCCTTGATTTTTCCAAAATCTGAAACAAAAGTCTCAATGAACGGAATATGTCAGCAAAGCCACCATGCCAGTTTGGCCATTTACTGTTTAGGCGCAAAACATTCTTCCACAGTCACATAAGGATATTCTCAAACTAAAAAAAAAAAAAAAATAATAATAATTGTAAATGGCATTTTCTTCTTCCAATACGACTGTGCTCTATGGTATGGGAGGTGGTGTCATGATTAGCGGCTCGGATTGAGGCGAAGCGAGATAAGGCGAGTTCGTTCGTGCAGTATGGGTTAAAGATAAAATTGTGTAAAGGCACGCACGCACGCACGCACGCACGCACACAAACAGCCACACAAACACACACAAAATTACACAAACAATCACACACGCAAATATACGCACACAATCACACACATACAATCACACATAGAATCGCATACACAAACACACACACAAACACACACACACATAAACACAGACACACACATATATAAATATATATGTATGCGTGTGTGTATTCAGAAAATAAAACATTCCTATAAATTTAGGCACATACATACATAGAAAAGATATTGAGTTTTAAAAAATCGCCCTTGATAATGGCTAAATGAATAGCCGAAAGCGCTCAGATATGCAGATCTTTTGGACAGCTTTTTCACGTTTTGTGTCCAGAAAAAATCACTTGTAAGAACACAAGAAAAATTAAATAAAAAGATTTATCGCAGTACTTTGTCAGTTGTCTTTAACGAAACATATATAAAAGATGGATTGCTGCCTAAATACACAATTATATATCCTTAAATATAATACGACACACAAGCACGCACACACACACACACACGTATGCGAGCACACACACACATACACAAATATATAATATATTTAGTTTTGTGTATGTGAACAAATTGAGGGGTAATGAGCGAAATTTTGACATGAGACACACAGAAATAATGACTCCATTCACGTCCACATGCAAAAAGCTACCGCACTGACAAACTACAAAGGAAACTCCTTCTTTTCCTCTCTTTGCGAACTATGATCAAAGCGAAAATAGTGATGGAAAGTAACTTCGAAAAGAAAAAGATACACATTTAAAAAGAAAGAAAGAATAGAAAAATGAAAGAGAGAGGGAGGGGGAAATATGAAGGGATAGAGGGAGGAGACAAATATATGTCAGGAAAAAATAGGAAGAGTTTTATAGTTTATTTCAGCTTGAATTAAACTTCACATTAAACTTTGCTTCGAGGTGGCTTGGATTGTGGGATCGATGATGATCTATTTTTTCTCAGCAAATTTGACTCTCAAGAACACCCTAGCTGTGTCACAAAAGCACGTGTACAAAAGCTATGTGTGAAGGCGCGTACGCACACACACAATGAGGAAAAATACGAATATCTTTCCTGAGTTGTGTGTATATATATATATATATATATATATATATATATATATATATGTATATTTTTATGTATGCTCGATACCCGATAGAGCACTCTAGAGACAGAGTAATTTTAAAAACAGTGGCTGCTGTTGCTATTAACACATCACTCTTTAATTACGAATTGAGCTCTATTGGCTACTGGCGTTTGTATATAATACATCTAATAATGGTACATAATACATTAAAATTTCCATTTCTCGGGCGTGCCTGATTGCTTAGGGGTAGGACCTATGACTGATACCAAATCAGTCGAGTTTCGATCCCGACTTGAAGCAATCGGACGTCCAACCATACTGATCTGCGGTACTGTGAAACAGTCTTCTATGAGGATAACTATATATATATATATATATATATATATATATATATATATATATATATATTGAACAATAAAAAAATTAAAATCTTCAGACACACTGGGTTGTAGATTAATATTCTTTCGTTTTTTTTATTATTTCATTTAGATTCCTCGACTAGTTTCGGCCAAAATAGCCATCATCGGGAAAATAAATTTTCTGCTTGCTGGTAGTAAACTACAGAAAACTACTCTCTCTCTCTCTCTCTCTCTCTCTCTCTATATATATATATATATATATATATATATATATATATATATATATATATAAGGATTTAATGTAGCTCTTGCCATTACTATTGCCAAACCACTATTTAAGGAAATAAAACAGGAAGAGAAAAATATCTATAATTTATAAATTGAAACCAACGCTTGATAAAATTAATTATGAATACTGCACAAATATTTGAAAATGTTTACAGTATATAGTTTAAAATATCTCGGTTTTAACTAATACTTTTAAATAGTTTAAAAAAAAACAAAAAAAATAAAAAAATAAATAAAAAAAACAAAACGTTTGGACATATAACATAGTTACCTCCCCTGATGTTTACATTCTAAAATTTAAATCGTACAGTATATAATCTTAGTATGTTTCACTTCACAGGTAAAAAAAAATTAACTTTCAGATGACCACAACAATTTTTGTCTTAGCAAAAACAACAAAATATATCAACATGGTAATTTTTTTCTCTTCCTTTAATAAGGATACTAAGAAGCGAGGGGATCCAACTGAAAATAAGTAGAAAAAAATGTCTAAATTATTCAACACACACACACACACACACACACACACACACACACACACACACACACACACACACATATATATATATATATATATATATAGATATATATATATATATATATAGATAGATAGATAGATAGATAGATAGATAGATAGATAGGTAGATATTAGAGCCTAAGAGGTAACTGCGGATAAAAGCAATTTGATAAGTCAAAGCACTGATAAATAGTGAGAAGTTTGATAGGATTAGCCAACTTGATGAGGATAAAGACAGTAAAGGAAATATTAGAAAATCATCAACCAATGTTGCTTCTATCGCCGCCATTGTAACCATCTAAGGAACTCAAAGCATAAATTAGACACACATACACATACATACATACACACACCTACACACACAGACCGAAATTCGAAATCATTAAACATATGCGAAACATTTCTCACAGAAAGGCGACAACATTAATGTGAATGCAAAGAACAATTCATCGTCTCTGGTATGAAATAAGAGTGAGTAATGAAACTATAATGCGTAGGATAAACGTAGAAATAAGCGCTGTTCCTTTTTGATGTCTGCATAAAGACGACCTACGGCTCGCCATCTTTTCCCGCCTTTTTTTTCTTCATCGTCTTTATATTCGTTCCTTCCCACAATCCATTTCTTCGTAATAGGGCTGCGTTTTAGATCTTAATCTACAACTCCTTCCTATAATTTCCACTCTTCCTGCAACTATTATTTTCTTTTTTTTTTTTTTTTTTTTCTATTTTTCTTCTTTTTTTATATTTCATTTAGAAATTTTCGCCTTGCTTATGTACGAATCTCTACCTTGGTTTCACCTATTTCTATTAAAAAAAAAAAAATTATCACTACCCTTTAATTATTTCTTAGTATTTTTTCTCATTGCTTTTTTTAAACGGGTTTTTTCTTCTTAAGTATCATGAGGAACTATTTTTTGTGTTGTAATTCTTTCATTGTCTTCTCTTCTCACTCTCTATCTCTCTCTCTCTCTTTCTCTCCCTCTCTCTCTCTGTTTCGCCTACTTTTTCTGCACGGCCGTCCATCACCGTTCTTTGGTTTCCTATACGTCATCGTTTCCGTTCGAACCTGCGCAGTAATTCACGACAATAATGGCGGACAAGCAATCATTGCAGAATGACCGTTGGCGAAAAAATGTTAAGGAAAATTCGTGGATGAATTAATAGAGGAAAGAAAAAAAGTCTAAAATAAGCAGATGCGAGGTTATGACAGAAAAAGAAAAAAAGAAAACAAGGAAACAGAAAGTAAAAGACAAAAGAAAATGAATAAATAATTAAATAAATATATAAATGATAAATGGAGAAGATGAAGAAGAAAAAGAAAAAAGGCATGGTACTATGAAATAGGGATTGACAGAAGAAGAAGAAGAAGAAGAAGAAGAAGAAGAAGAAGAAGAAGAAGAAGTAGATGAAGAAGAAGAAGAAGAAGTAGAAGTAGAAGTAGATGAAGAAGAAGAAGTAGAAGAAGAAGAAGAAGAAGAAAAAGAAGAAGTAGATGAAGAAGAAGAAGAAGAAGAAGAAGTAGATGAAGAAGAAGCAGAAGTAGATGTAGAAGAAGAAGAAGAAGTAGATGAAGAAGAAGAAGAAGAAGTAGAAGTAGATGAAGAAGAAGTAGAAGAAGAAGAAGTAGATGAAGTAGAAGAAGAAGAAGAAGAAGAAGAAATAGATGAAGAAGAAGAAGAAGAAGAAGTAGAAAAGATGAAGAAGAAGAAGTAGAAGAAGAAGAAGAAGAAGAAAAGAAGAAGTAGATGAAGAAGAAGAAGAAGAAGAAGAAGTAGATGAAGAAGAAGCAGAAGTAGATGTAGAAGAAGAAGAAGAAGTAGATGAAGAAGAAGAAGAAGAAGTAGAAGTAGATGAAGAAGAAGTAGAAGAAGAAGAAGTAGATGAAGTAGAAGAAGAAGAAGAAGAAGAAGAAGAAGAAGAAGAAGAAGAAGAAGAAGAAAAGATAGCAAGAAAAGGGGGAGAGATAGAGAAACAAGACAAAAGCTGTAAGAAAAGAGGTCAAGAAAATAAAAAACGAAATTAAAAGAAAAGTGAGAAGAAGTAAAAAGAAGAAGAAGAAGAAAAAGATATACAACAAGAAAAAGAAGGGAGAAAAAGATAAAAGAGAACATGTAAAAAAATGAAAGAACAAAGGAATAAGAAAAAAAAAGAATAGAATTTAATATTGATAGGCGGTTGTCAATAGACTAAGAGTAAAGAAAAGACGTGAAATAATGATAAAAGACGAAGAGAAAAAGGTTAAGGGAACGGAAAGGGAACTTATAATGTTGGGGAAGAGAAAAGAAAATTGAAAAATTGGAAAATATTTACAAATCAATATTTACCAATTTTTCAATAATGATTCCGGGAAAAATCACAAAGACAGAGAGAAAGCAAATTAGGTTATAGAACTGAAGAAAGAAAGGAAGAAAGAAAGAAAGAATAAAAAGGAAAGAAGAAATAAAGGAAGGAAGAAAGAAAGAAAGAAAAAAGAAAGATGATAATGAGGTTTTAAAATTAAGAAAAGAAAGAAGGAAAGGAAGAAAGATAATAACAAGTTTTAGAATTGAAGAAAGAAAGAAAGAAAGAAAGAAAGAAAGAAAGAAAGAAAGAAAGATAATAAATAGGTTTTGGAATTGAAGAAACAAAGAAAGAAAAAACGAAAAAAATAAAGAACTGAAGAAATAAAGAAAGAAAGAACGAAAATTGAAGAAAGATAATAAGGTTTCAGAATTGAAGAAAGAAAGAAAGAAAGAAAGAAAGAAAGAAAGAAAGAAAGAAAGAAAGATGGGAATAGGAATAGGAACGCGAAACCCATTCAGTGACGAAAGGCAAGAAAGTTCGAAGCATCAGAAAATATACAAAAATAAAAACTTGAGCGCGTCGGATAGAAGAAAGATAAAAGAAAGAAAGAATTATGTTTATTGTGATTATGGTTCAAGGAAAAAGTATCTAAGAATGAAAGAAAGAAAGAAAGAAAGAAAGAAAGAAAGAAAGAAAGAAAGGAAACTGAAACAAAATATGAAACAAAGTTGGAGGCAGAATTGTTGATAAAATACAAAAAAAGAAAGAAAGAAAGAAAAAGGGATAAGGAAAGAAACGTATATAGAAAGAAAGGAAAAAGAAATCTAATGATTTGAGATGATGATGATGATGATAATGATTTAAAAGAAAGAGAGAGAGAGAGAGAAATATATCCATATGTGTGGGGATGAACGACTAACTTGCAAAACAAAATAAAAAAATTAACCAAGTGAGAAATCAATGGCGAAAGCAGAAATTATTAGCGCCGTTGTCGGTGGTAATGGCGTTTCTCAACGTGCGGAAGATGCCAAAGGCGGCATTGATAATTTGGGAACAGGGTGTTGCGAACGGTAGTGGCTACGATGACATGGATCCTGGCAGTGGCTACGGAATTGGCAGAATCAAAAAAAAAAAAAAGTAAAGGAGGCTGTTTTTTGGCGCGAGAATGAAGGTCTGCTGATTCGAGATTGTTGATGGTCGAAAGAGAATATTTATTCAAGACTGCAATCATGGCGTCTTTTTGTCGACAAAAAGATCCGATGGAAAGTAAATAAATAAATAAAGAAAGAAATAAACAAATAATAATAATAATAATAATAATGAGGAATATCAAAGAAGAAGAAAAATCGGAAAAAAATATCAGGATCTTTTCCAGAAAGAACATGAAAATTACAGTTCTGCCAATAATAGTTGGCTCATATTGAACAATTTCAAAGACAATACAAAGAAGAATAATTATAACATTTGGAAAGAACTGAGACTGTCCAGACAAAATCTTTGCGGAGTCTGCGAGAAGACAGAGAAAAAAACTTGAAATTTGAGCAAACTTGCATCAAGTAATCTCCAGTGACTGTGTAAAAATTAAACAACAACAACAGCAGCAGCAACAACAACAACAATTAACAACAACAACAACAACAACAACAACAACAACAATAATAATAATAATAATAATAATAATAATAATAATAATAATAATAATAATAAACCGACCAGATGAGAAACGATGGCAAGATGAATCGCTTTACGGTCAATATCTGTCCGTACCAAAAAGGCTGATGTAGACAGACCCAGTACCCATCAGTAGTTCCGTAGTGCAGGGTTAAAAGCTGAAACTGAAGGTTGTAATTTTTTCTACACAGGAACAAACCTTGCTAACTAGAAATTACCAAGCACTTATACTGAAAAATTATGTTAACCGGAAATGCAGATTTCTGTGATAAACATCCCAAAACAATTGACCATCTTGTGTCAGGTTGCTCGGTATTAGAACCCGAGTAATATAAATCTGGGCATGATAAAGTGGGACAATATATGCATTGGAGTATATGCAACGTTTCTGGGAATGAAACTGCAAGAAACTGGTATGTACATCACCCAGACCAAGTTACAGAAATAAGACCTGTAACAATTTTACACACAGACAGAACAATCAAATCGAATCGCCCCGACATCGTGATCAAAAGCAGAATATGCTTTCTTCTTGACATAGCAGCCCCTGAAGATTGCAATGTATCTTTGAAGATCTTAAAAGAAACTATCAAAATACAAGGATCTTGAAGTGGAAATCTCGAAAATGTGGCGCATGAGGACACCAATAATTCCAGTTGTAGTTGGAGTACTCGGATTGATTGGAAAATGTTCTAGTAGGCTCAATGAAGGACATTTGAATGCTAATTTTCAAAGTAATTTTCAAACAGCGGGAGTACCAGACCATATATGGCAACAGTATTCGATGCAAGGACGAATGGTAGATTTGTAGATTTTGAAGGATGAACTCAAACGAGATAAACCTTCTGGCGCGACACAGAGAACCAACTGTCCTTGCGGTAGATGTAACTATTGATTCAATGTAGTCGTTCCACCTCAGGTCAGTGGAAAACGCGAGACCAAGAAGTTGCAGAGAGGTGCTCTCGTGAAGTTGAGCATCAGCCATGCTCTTATTGGAGGCAGGGAGGTTTCTCTATAGTGTGTAAATGTGAGCAGTTTCGTTTTGCAGGCGTTAAAGTTTACAAGCCATTTCCTGCTCCAGTCAACCACAGATTAGAGGTCCTTTTCGACAATCGAAGATGAGGAAATCAGATCGAATAAAAGCAAATATAAAGTCAGGATATATTTTCCAATTTCTCTATATTCTCATCCTGCATCACGTCGGCGTTGATACGTTTACAAATCGACAGGTCTTCATTTCTTTGTTTACGATTGTAATATAGTGTGTGAAATAAAGTAGAATATGTTATGGTTAAGGATTAGAGAAAGAAAAAAATAGATCTAACGAATGAACAGCTACGCAGTTTGTTAGAAATATATCGTATTTGATAATATATGAATTTGATAAGATCAGTTGGCGGCCATAATCCCGAGGGACGAATATCGGTGAGACCATCTCAAAGCGAAAACAAAAGGATGTCGCGGGTTTGAGTTGCATTTACTCCGCCATTGAATTAACTAATCAGCAATTAACGAGGTGATTCCCTTGTAAAAATGGAATCTCTCCTTTCAAAATTTTTCAGTGGGAATTATTGCCTCTTAGCGAACACAGGCAGTGGCGATTCTGGAACTCTAAAATTGTGGGGAGTGGGAGAGCCACTTGTGGGCCGAGATTTTTCTGCGGAGAAGGGGGGGAAATTCAAGCAATGACTTTACTTTAATACTACACCACTTAAGAATGAGTTTTAGTATAAGTATGTTACTTCATTAAAATAAACGGAATAACTTTTCATTCATAGTAGTGGACTTCTTACCTATTCTTGCTCTCTTTTCCTCTCTCAAGCTGTTGAACCACAAGAGAAGTTAACTTCAAAACAAAATCAAAGGGTTAATACTAACGTCAATACTAGCAGAACAGTGTAATTTGCCTGCTCTTTTTCCTCTAAAAAACCTGGAAAAGTGCGTGTCGAGGGCAACCGGGGGCCAGCCATAATTTAGGGAGCATTTGCCGCTTCTGCCTACCCCCGTAGAATTGCAACTGAACACAGGCGCCTCGAAACCTCTACAGAGTAACGAGAAAAAGAATTTAAAGTATCTTTCAAACTCCTTTTTCCTTTTAATTAACTAAAATATAATGTGACAATGAAACCCTTTGTGTCTGTCTGGCTTGTTTGGTGTAAATTCAATTTTAAAAAATAGTAATGTTTCAGAACAAATGATTTTGATTTTCCTCGGACAACCTCTGATATTTGCTCAGCCTCCTAAGGTACCACTCCCCTGATTTTGTTGTTCCTATTATTGCTGTTGTTGTTGTTGTTGTTGAAAGGGGAAGGGAGAGAGACAGGGGGAAAAGAGTGGGGAAAGAGAGAATCAGAGAGAAATAGAGAAAGAAAGAGAGAAAGGAGGACGGAGAAACGGGGGTAAAAGTGAGAGTCACGTAACGAGAGAAGAGAGAAAGAAACACAGGAAAGCAGAGAAAGAGGGAGGGAGAAGAAGAGAGAGAGCGAGTGAGAGGGGAGAAAGAGGAAGAGAGAACAAGAACAAGAGAAAGAGAGAGAGAGAAAAGAGCGTGAGAGTGAAAAAGAAAGAGAAACAAGGAGAAAGAGAGAGAAAGTGGCTGAAAGTGATAGAGAGAGTGGGTGTAGATAGCCAAGGAGGGCGAGGAAGAAAGTCATAGTGACTTCTTGCTCTTGTAGCTACAGTAATACAAGTTATTATTATTATTATTATTATTATTATTATTATTATTATTATTATTATTATTATCATTAATGTTGTTCAGTCTTCTCGAAAACCTTTTTAATCGGTGTCAATTATACAATTATCCTCGCCAGTTGCTTATTTATGCAGACGTCAAGAATCGCAAACTTCGAGCCGAATTGACTTCAAAAGAATTCTTTTAGCATTTCATCTTAGCTTAGAACTGTGTAGCTTGTTTTTTTAAAGAAACAGGGCGTTCGCCGATTCTTTTCCGCGCTTCCTCTGCGTTCATTCCGAACGAAGGTTTAGAAGTTCAGTATCCTCTTTCTTGTATTACATAATCTCATTTCTAACCGTAAACGTGCAAGACAAGAATGCTGAAAGTCTTTTAATTGTTTTGCCATCATTGAAACCAATAGGCCGACTTCATTAAGGATCACTAACCCTGTCCGTTGTTGAACGGAAGCGCAATAACGATATAAAAAGAGATTTATCCTTTTATGGCAAAAAGAAAGTCTATAGCTTTGGATAGAGATGATAAGTAACAAGACTGCCGACCAAAGCATAAGAAATATTTAATTAATCCTAACTTCATTAACGATAAATTATGCAAGACGCTATATAATTGTGTATACGTAGCAATATGATCCATCAAATCAATTTCCACAGGGTGTGGCAGAAATTCCCCCCACATATACCTCCCAGAAATACGCCCCACATAATGGCAAGTCATTAGCTAAATCATTGCCACTAATGCCATACCATTATGTGTGAAATATATATGGGAGTTATATGTGGGAGGTATTTTTGTCGCATCAAGTATATATATATATATATATATATATATATATAAAGACATGTCTCATTGAATAATTTAGACAAGTTTTTATATCCTCTCATATTCACGGACAAGATTCTTAGTATCCTTATTAAAGTAAGAGAGAGAATTACCATGTTGATACATATTAATTTATTCCAGGTAATTTCGACGTTAGCACAATGTCATCCTCAGGGTGTTGTTTTTTCTAAGACAAAAACTGTGTTCATCAGGAAGTTAAATTTTTTACCTGTGAAGTGAAACACAATAAAGTTAAATACTGTATGATTTAAAGTTTATAATGTAAACGTCAGGGGAGGTAACTAAGCAATGATATGCCCATACTTTTTTTTTTAAAAACTATTTAAAAATATTAGTTTATCTTAGATATTGTAAACTATCTACTGTAGTTTTGAAACATTTGTGCAGTATTCATAATTAACTTTATTAACGGTTGGTTTCATTTTTTAATATAGATAGCTTCAAGAATTTTCAGTATATGTCTATTATTTTCATGAAAAATGGTAGATGAATTCTCAATAAGAATTTTCCTAACTTGCGGATGTGGAAAGGCATGCTATAGTAAATGTTGTGATATATTTGATGCATCATTCAAATGAAAATTCAACCGTCGAGAAAACGTAGTAGAAGTATGATCAATATATATATATATATATATATATATATATATATATATTTTTATGGGAGATATAATCTCCCAAGGGACATTTAATTTTATATACAATGTTGGCTTTCTGCAATACGTTAGCTGGTGGGAAGGAGCCATTACGAAGTATTAATTTGAATTTAGTATAGTATATAATTAATCCTTTTTTTTTACTAGGATCTCTGGTGGATATCTTAGTAATTATTAGTTTTTTAGATGTTCATAACAATTGACACCATTTGATGATTGTCAGCTTCATATCTTAAGCGATCATTAGATCATGTTATAATCACATAAAACCTGAACGTCATATTCATCATGTAGATTTCTATGTCCACACTATCTACAAACTCTCTATCTCCGATAGTCATAACGCTTACTCTAAAAATATAGCAAAGTTTAAACAATATACCTTCCGGATTTAATCAAATCTCATGAATAATTATGTTGGACACATTTCCAGCCAACTCTCAAGAAAGCCGACACTAAATCTGTCTGCCCAGAAACTACTGCGGGGAAGAATCTGCCTCGTCAGTCATGTATTGAAAGATACATGATCGCCTAAGTGTCTTCCACGCATGGCACATAACTGACTGACATTGCTAAGTCTGGAAAAAACACAACATAAAAGTCATTGTTCTTTATCCATAATGCTGAAAGTGTTAAATTATTCTACACTAGCAGCATGGCCCGGCGTTGCCCATGCTTGATTAAAAAATCGTACGACTCATACAGCAATCGCTATCCCTTGACTTAAAATATTTTTGCCCTTCCTTGCCTTTAAAGGAGTGCCCTTTGCCGTGCTGATGTTGCTACATGTCTTACTTCTTGCTTATCTCACACTGCGAATTTTTTCTAATCTCTATGCTAAACATTAAATCTGTTACGAAAAAAGAACTAAACAAAATGAACACAAAACGATCAGCTTTAAAAAAGGACGCGTAACTGGAAAAACCGGATGAAAAAAAGAATGTTATGAACAAATACTTTTTCACACCCAACCCAGTTCTGCGGAATCAGAATCAACGTTGAGTTTAAGCAAGCGAATGAGCCAATTGGAGTAATGTGCTTGCAGATTTAAATTTTTTCCACTTGTGACGAATACAGCTATCGATTTTTTTGCATGCTAGCATGCTAGTTAACATTCGTGTCAGTCAGCTGTTGGCTCTCACGCTGCCCAATAGAATCTTCCTGCCTATTCGTGGCAGCCAGCTATAGGCTCTCACTCTGACCAGTAGAAAATGGCCGCAAACTACATGTAAACTGCCGTAGAAGCATGAAAAAATCGATCATTTCCACAATCGATGGGAGTTGGGAAATGCAAAGTCGGTCTTGGCCTTCCCACTAACATGGAGCATGTGCATGTAAATTTTGGTGCAAATCCGTCGAAAATTGCGGCCGTGCTTTCGTTACACACACACACACACATCCTGCCTTTTATAGATAGAGATTTTAACAAGGAAACGTCAAGTTGACGTTAAAACTGCCGCAAATATTGTCGATTTATTTAAGATAGAATGATCTATATGACATGTTTCTCGTTTGTATTTCGATACATTGTATTTAATTTGAAATTTTTCTAATTGAATTGTTCACCTATATTGCATATGATCTATGATTAGGTTACAATAAAATTTATAGTTTACATGAATATTACCTTTGGAAAATGAGATGTAATTGAGTGCGAGGTGCGTATTATAGAATGGGCAGTGGACGAGACACTTGCACCGGCCGTGTATATATCGTCTTCGATAATTGTTCCCATTTATCGCTCACTCTGTTTCCGCTTAGTCTGAATCTTAGTACAGAGCATTAACAAACAAACAAAAATTACATGAACTCTCCTCTACGGTACCTAGACATGAATTTAAGTGCAGGACTGTACTGGCGGCTAGGTCTCACGATTTTATACTTGAAATAGCTAAATATAATCGCAAGTTCTATACTAAAAGTTTCTTTTTTCGCACTTCTCGTCTGTGGAACTTTTTTCTGGCGTCTTAATTCCCAGATAAGTTTGATCTTTAAAAATTTAAATGCAATGTCAATCGTTATCTTTTCTTTTCTTAATTTCTGTCCTTTTACTCTTATTTTTTTTTTCTTATTTTTTTTCACATTCCGTAACTCGTTGTGTCTTAGTGGCTTTTGTGACTTACTTGAGGTGAAATGATAAGAAAAAGCCCCCCCCCCCAAAAAAAAAACAGGAAAAGTTCATCAGAAAGAAAAGAGCGCTTCAGTGCTGTGAAATATCAATTCCAAATGACGCAACACAATATTTATTTTCTGTCTTCTTAATTTCCCTTCTTTTCTTGTTCTTGCTCCTTAATAAATGTTTTTCTCATATTATTTTGCACGAAATAACCCCACGTATCCTAGTGGTTTTATTGCCTTGCTTGGGGTGAAATGATTAAAAAAAAGAAGAGACGAGATATCCCGAGACATGGACCGCGGAACGAGAACAATATACCCCGCTGATATAATAAAGGGTTCATTCGAAATTTCGCTATGAGTTCACATGTAAATAATGGACAAAAATGATAACTGCTGATCCCAGCAATTCAGAAAGAAGTGTAAAATAACGTGCCGACCTTATGTACTATATTCTGATTATTTTCAATCGCCATTTGACCTTTTCAGGGAAAGAAGGTAGAAAGTCGAGAGTTAGTCAGGATAGCGTCTGTATTGTTAATGGTCCTAACTTTTGAAATGAAACTGGGTTCACGTGTGATGGTGGCAGAATAGATTTTGAAGTCACGTGGCAATGCTGACCTTACAGTTCAAAGGCATTTTGATAATTGCGCGCCTAAATCGAAAGAATTTTTTTTTATTATTTATACGGGTTTGCCGCCCTTTGATGTAAAAAGATACTTTGAGTGTGTGTGCAAATCCATTGACATCATATAAACTTATATTTGAAAGGATGCAGAAAAGTCCTCTCGACCCGACCTATTCTGAAACACACACACACAAACGTGTATATATATATATATATATATATATATATATATATATATATATATATATATATATATATATATATCAAAAATATGTCGCCATCGCGACACAGAAATTACTATGGTAAGTCATTCTTAGCATCGCTTGAGAATGGAACCGAGCTCCTAATTTTAAGTTTAAATTTTAAAGTTAAATTTTAAGATTTAAGTTTCGGTTTCGAAACATAGTAATTTCTGTGTTGCGATGGAGACATACACTCCTGATCAAAAATTTAAGACCACTTAAATTTTTTTTAAAAAAGACTGTTTTTCATGGAAAAAATTTAAATATTTCTTACTTAAGGTTACTAATTTTATAATCTAAAATGTTATGTAGACACAAAGTTATAATCCGAACATTTTATTGAGAAATTGACATTTTTATAAAGTGAGGCGTTTTCCACTTGATCAAAATTATAAGACCAGGGGGTATACATTTTTAGATCTTGGGTAATTCCAATGGTTTTAGTTCAGTTTGAGATTAGCGATCACCGCGTAAAGGTGTCACCATGCCTAAAGCAAGCAAACTTAACAAAGTTGAGCGTGTTCGAATTCTAGATTTCCATAATCAAGGTTTATCACAGCGGGCGGTCGCGGCTAAGGCAAATCACAGTAAAACTGTGATTTGCAACTTTCTAAAGGAATTATGGAAACGCAAAGTCTACTGGTAGGCCCCCAAAAATTTCTCCGGCATTGAGTAGGAGAATAAGAGGTGTTGTTGTGAAAGCCGGTGGACTTTCTTCTAGACAAATTAAGGCAGCCACAGATGCTAATTGCAGTCCAGTAACCATCAGATGACACTTACGACAAAAAGGCATGGTAAATAAAAAGCGCAAACAAATTCCACGGCTGCTTCCACGTCACAAAGTGAGCGGTTTAAGGTTTGGTCGTGAATACCAAACATGGGACATTGAGAAGGGGAAGTAAGTCCTGTTTTCTGATGAGAAAAAATTCAATCTTGATGGTCCTGATGGCTTCCAGTGATATTGGCATAACAAAAACATGCCTCTTGAAATTTTCTCCACACGTCATAGTGGTGGAGGGTCCCCAATGGTATGAGGTGCCTTTTTTACAGAGGTACGATAGAGCTCCAGGTGGGTGCAGGGTCGTCAGACAGCGGCTGGTTATGTTAGCATGCTACAAAAAGCGTCGTTGGTGACGGAAGGCCATCGTTTGTGTGGGGATGATTATTCCAACTGGATAATGCTGCAACCCACGCTGCATGCCGGACCTTGACCTTTCTACAAGAAAATGGAGTCCATCTCTTGAGACATCCTGCATGCTCACCGGACTTGAACCTAATTGAAAATGTTTGGGGATGGATGGCAAGAGATGTTTATCGAAATGGCAAACAATATTCAACAAAAAATGAACTTCGTGAATCTATCTTCAGAAGCTGGAGCAATATTCCTCGCAGCTTAATGGAAACACTAATTTCTAACATGCCCCAAATAATTTTTGAAGTCATCAAAACCAGTGGAGGTAGAACTCATTATTAAATTTAGTTGTTGAATGTTTTCGTACACTTTTCGTACAATTTCGTAGAATTTTTGTTCTGATCTTATAAATTTGATCAAGTGTAAAACGCCTCATTTTATAAAAATGTCAATTTCTCAATAAAATGTTCGGATTATAACTTTTTGTCTACATAAGCTTTTAGATTATAAAATTAGTAACCTTAAGTAAGAAATGTTTAAAATTTTTCAATGAAAAACAGACTTTTTAAAAAAGATTTCCAGGTGGTTTTATATTTTTGATCAGGAGTGTATTTCAATAAAATATTTATAATATTATGCTCTACTTTGTATTGAGCACTGCTTTTTTTAATAAAATAAATACTAAAGAACTCTGGATTATAAATCTGACTGTTCTTTCCCATTATTTGAATATATATATATATATATATATATATATATATATATATATATATATATATATATTTGTATGAATGATTCATTGTAATATAAATTGAACTGCACCACATATTTGATTTAAAAAGAACGGATCCGACGTGTAAATTTTGGGGATAACAACTGAGACATTACTGATTGAAACATTTAGTTCATGCCACATGACTGATAAACTTTTACAACAAAAAATTCTCAAATTGCCAAATTAGTAAAAAACGCACACTCTTAAATTAAAAAAAAAAAAATCAACCTTAGCGTTCCGAGTGCACGCTCCAAAATTTTGTATCCGTTAACAAAAACACATTTAAAAAAAAACATTTCGATTCGCATTATATTTTTTCGCCTCGGATGCTACCTGAATTTTACCAAAAACAAAAGAATTTCCATGTCGGAAGATGACTTAATGTACAGTCGAAAGTACTTGCGTATTAAAGAAAGACCTTATAGCTTATATATATTATATATATATATATATATATATATATATATATATATATATATATATATAAATTGGCCGTTCCGTTCATTGCCCCAACCGCTTTTGGCTACTTCTTTAGCCATTTTCAAGGGGTTATATTTTTTTAGGTGTTGTCAATTTATTTTCATTTTTGATTGTTTAAGATGCATTTTTTTTTGTGCTGTTTAAATAGTAATTGTGTTTATTCCGATCTAAGACAAACACACATAAAAAGAAATGGAAAGCACTTAAAAACAAATCCCATTCAAAATGGCTAAAGAAATTGGCCGAAAGCGTCCGGGACAATGGGCAATACGGAGAAATTTTAGACACCATTACTTCCGCCAAACGCATAAGTATAAGAATGTTGGAAAAACTATATAGAAATCATCATATTTTCATTGTCTATCATATTCAACGATACATGTCTGAAAGAAAGTTTGCTGCCCAAACCTGTATCATACACACACACACACACACACACACACACACACACACACACACATATATATATATATATATATATATATATATATATATTAAGACATTTTTCTTATGTTTATACATTCTTCTTTTATAGATACAAATATTTAAGTAAATGCTCTGTTTATAAAAACACTATTAACAACATTTACCGGTTTGAATATCCGAGAAATTGTTATAGAAAATAGAAATTCAAGTCGGTAAATGTTGTTAATACTGTTTATTATAAACAGAACATTTACTTAAATATCTGTATCTATAAAAAAGTATGTATAAACATAAAAAAATGGCTTAAAATCATTGTCGGACCTTGTCCATTTTAATATATATATATATATATATATATATATATATATATATATATATATATATATATATATATATAGGTAGTAATCTGTTGGAATAATGCAGCCGAGGCCTATTAACAAAGAATTTTAAAACTGACTCACAAAAGAACGCTCCATGTTTATTTTCAATAAAGAGAGCAAATTTTCTTTACAATTGGAATTAAGATACCTTTAGCAAATGACCGATTTCACAGATTCTTGTTAGAGAACGCGTATTTTCTACGAAATTTCTCGAATTCACCGGTAGATGTAATTAATACTGTTTAATTAAAACAGACCATTTATTTAAATAAAATGTATCTATAAAAATTTTTTTCAGTTTCAACCAAAAGGTCTTTTTTAATGGTATTTTTCCAGTTTTCGAATAATATATTTAATTCATGCTCAATAATCAAATATAAGAATACTAATTTTTGGATTAAGTTGAGCTGGGGACATTGTAGAGACTAATAATATTTTCTTTCTTTCTTTTTTCTTTTCCTTTTCTTCTAATATTCCTTTTACCATTTCTTTTCTTGTTCTTTCTTTCTTTTGCATACGTTGTTCACATTCCCATTTTATTTTTCTACTCTCTATTTTTTCTTTCTTTCTTTCTTTCTTTCTTTCTTTCTTTCTTTCTTTTCCTTTTCTCCTATTATTCGTTTTACCATTTCTTTTCTTGTTCTTTCTTTCTTTCTTTCCTTTTTCCATTCGTTTTTCATGTTCTCAATTTATTTTTTCTTCTCTGTTTTCACAATTTTTCATTTCAATTTCTTTCTTTCTTTCTTTCTTTCTTTCTTTCTTTCTTTCTTTTCCTTTTCTCTTATTATTCGTTTTACCATTTCTTTTCTTGTTCTTTCTTTCTTTCTTTCCTTTTTCCATTCGTTTTTCATGTTCTCAATTTATTTTTTCTTCTCAGTTTTCACAATTTTTCATTTCAATTTCTTTCTTTCTTTCTTTCTTTCTTTCTTTCTTTCTTTCTTTCTTTTCCTTTTCTCCTATTATTCGTTTTACCATTTCTTTTCTTGTTCTTTCTTTCTTTCTTTCCTTTTTCCATTCGTTTTTCATGTTCTCAATTTATTTTTTCTTCTCAGTTTTCACAATTTTTCATTTTTCTGTTCTTTTCACATCTGTTTTTTCTTTTCTTTCTTTCTTTCTTTCTTTCTTTCTTTCTTTCTTCCTTCCTTCCTTTCTTTATTTCTATTAATTCGAATGTCTTTTTTTTCTTTCTTTTTCTTCTTTCTTTCTTTCTTTCTTTCTTTCTTTCTTTCTTTCTTTCTTTCTTTCTTTCTTTCTTTCTTTTCCATTAACTCTACTGATCGCAATCATTTTCTTTCTATCTTTTTTTTCTTCATTTTTCCAACTCTACACTATTTTCTGCTGATCACATTCTGTCAGTCATTCATTTTCATCTTTCTTTCTTTTCTTTCTTTCGGGTTACATTCTTTCTCTTTGAGATTTACTTTCATGTTATTATTACTTATTTTACTTCCATTCTATCTTTTTTTTTTTTTTTTTGGAGACGCCATTTCCAATTCCTTTTCATTCATTATTTCATTCATTCGGTCATTCATTTATTCCTTCCTGCTCACTTTAAACTTCATTTAACTTTAATCAACGCAAACAAGAAAGTGGAAATGTCCAAGAAATATGAACAACAAAATCAACTTTTTTGTTTTCTACTCTAGTTCATCAGAGTCTCTCAGTTTTCTTTTTTCTGCCTCCATTATCTTTTCTTAGCCGTTTTTTCCCTCCTGTTTCCATTTGCTTGTTTGAATTTAATTTCTCGCAGACTTGCCGACGTCATAAAGGCCACATTGTCTCGGGATGTGCACTCGAGACTTTAATGGCGACACTGGTTATAAGTGTATGCACCGAAAGTGCGTCTATGATATTTCAGATTTGAGAAAAGCACAAAATATAGAATTGGACAAAAAAGAAGGAAAAAGAAATATCCTCTTGAGACAAATATGAAGGTAACTAATGTTTAACCATCTACATGCCACTGCATTTCTCACAGCTAACACCTTCCAAAATATGTTGTTTTGATAAATGTTATGATATAAAAGCTCAGACAATGTTAAGTTAACTGAATCTAATTCTTAGAACAATTCGATTAAGGGCTACCGAAATTGATCGCTAAGCTAACTAACGTTCAATTTGCAGAATTTATATTTACATATAAATAAATAGATGAAGAGGGACTACTTTTATAAGTGGCCAAACTCCAACAGTATGTAAAATTTAAAAGATTTACTTCTATTTGTACTGATCTCTAATCAGCAGGACTCGAATGTTGCATTTTTTTAATTGACACGTTTACAGTTTAGAAAAAAAGTCTTTTTTTTTTTTAATAATGTGTGGAAATATTAATGGATAAAAAAAGAAAGGAAAAGAAATTGAATGACTGATCATTTTTTGCATTAAATAATTGATACCCACGAAGTAATGGTATTTCTCAAAGATTTTACTGCTTTAGAAAAATGTGTAAAAAAAATTACTATATTTTTTACAAAAATAAATAAATTATTATTTCATGGACATGCCATTTTAATAAATATATTTTTTACAAAATAAATATATTATTTATTATCTCAGAGGCATGCTACGTTAAGCATCGGTGGAGTAATGGATAGCGGCTCGGATTGAGGTAATCGGAGAGCCGTGTTCGAATTCCAGCCGAATCCATCACTTACGTGCTGATGCCCTTGGGAAAAGTATAAATCCTCTCCCCTCCCCCGAAGTAAAGGTAAATACCAGGGCAAAACAGGTTCTATAGCAACTGGTCTACCTCAGAAAGAAATGGCAACCTACTGCAGGAATAAAAAATCTGCCTCGTCAGTCATGTATCGAAAGGTACATGATCGACTAACCGTGTATCACGCATGGCACATAACTCGCTTTTCATTTCTTTTTGACTTTCATGGTTGATACGATTCTTTTTTCTGATATTATAATAAGATTAAACACATACATCGTTATTTTCGAGGGTAAATGGCAACACAAATCCACAATATAATTAATAGACAAATTGAACTAAAAATTATTTCGTTCTTGAATTTAAAGCATCTTGATGATATTGCGCAAGCAAAGATCGCGCTACAGTGTTCCCTTTGTTTTACGGTAATACAAACAGAAATCGAAACCGAATCGTTATTTATACAAATTTTAATTTTTTTCTGAAACGATAAAGGCTATTTTGATCTTTAAAAAAAATGAATTCATAAGCTTCTTTGTCATTGGCAAATATATACATCGGTTGAAACTATTGCCTTCATACAAATTATTTTCATTTTATCAGAAACTTGACATCGTCCAAAATTTTGGGTAACATATTATATAAAGAATTTTTCCATCGGTTATATTAATTACAAAGATAACTTTTCAGGGCTGCTATATGCAGTGTGGCTGTGACACCAGATCCAAAGATGAGGAACTTTGTAGATGCTCAGTACATTCATCATTCTATGTCGACTATTTTGGGTTTGATATTTAGTATGCTCAATTATTTTTGCCTTATGCCAAACTAACCATGGCATTGTCAATATCATGTGTACTATGACAGAGTAATACTTTTTTTAATAGGAAGTAATGGACGCAGAGTGTTTAGAACGTTCGTTTTCTGACCATGAGAATCTCACTACGGTTTGATTTGCCAGGAAGGAGACTTCCTGACGTTATCGGTCTGGAGCGGGGTCGATCCCGGCATGGGGCACCCTTGGAAAGTGCCTGAAAACCATACCACGAGTTGAGCCAAGCCTTGTGAATGAAACGGGTTGACGGAACACTTGGGGAACCGTCGATAGTCACAAGACATCGTGACCGAGGGTTTTTCTGGCCTTGTTCAGATTGTTGATCACGCTAGATAACACGATCTCTTCTAGAAACCGTAACTAAGGTCTTCTCAGAATAGTTGCAGTATAAACCACTGGGGGTGTTGAACAAACACAAATGTGCCTGGGCCAGCGTCTGAATTAGGGATTGGCTAGCCTCCCTAGTAGACGAGTATCCTCGATTATGAGTAGCCAGATACTACTATTGCTATGACAGAGTGATTCTTTTTTTTTTCAATTGGAAGTAAACGATTATGACTGTCCACAGTTTCCTTTACTTTATTATCTGTGAATTATCACAGATTCTTGAGAAAAATAACTGATTGGTTTCTTGTTGCCACTCAACGCTAGGCATGCTTGTCTACCCTGATATTTAACCCATTGAAGGGGGACTGAAATGAGACGGAATCATTCCATTCCTAAGAGCATTTTGAGAAAGTGGATTAGACTATCGTGGAACATTGATATATATATATATATATATATATATATATATATATATATATATATACAGATCCTGTGCAATTCTTAATTTCAAATCCACTAGAAATCCGAAGAAGTCCTTCCAGATGTCGAAACGCGTCACGCAGAATTATTTAATTTTATCATATATATATATATATATATATATATATATATATATATATATATATATATATATCACACAGCCCACAGATCCTGTGCAATTCTTAATTTCAAATCTTCAAACAGAATGCAATAATTTCGATCATCGATTTCCCAGCTCGATTGTTAAATGTGGCTTCGAGCGAATGAATGCTGTAGGTCGTAGCGAAGAACATCCATTTTCGAACTACGTGGGCTGGCGCTCCAGGGTCACAAATAAAAATAAAAACATGCCGCAAATCTAAGCACAGCAGCATAAATCTTGTAGCCTAGATACCAAAGATGGAATCTCACCAGAAGAATCATGAAAGTATTTACAGAAAAAGGCACATGGAAATTACGTTACGGCGGTGGGAAAGTGACTGAAACCGAGATGCCATGTCAGGACCAATGACCTTGCAGTTTCTTATTTGTATTTTATCAACAATCTCTAACAACATAGCAGAAACAATGAAGAGGAATTGGTTAAAATAAACTTAGTATACAAAACGAAATTCCTTGGGCACATTATGAGAATGGAGGACTTTGAAAACCTCAACGCTATGGGGTGTATTGAGTGCAGAAGGGACAAGGGAAGGCAACGAACCATTAACCTGATGAGAGAAACTACTAAAGACCCCCCACGCAAGACTGGTAGATGTGGAGAGCCATGATCGTTCATGACCTGAAGGGACGCGACATATAGTAGAAGAAGGTATAAATGTGAAATCGATATAACCTTTAAAACAATCGATTATTGCATTGCATAGTCTATGAGAAATGTTTCTGGTATCCACATGGCGGCATTTACCCTCAAAGGTTTAAATTTTTGTTCAGCTCATTGTTCTGACGGTGGTATCCATCAATTAAAAAAAAATTATCAATTATAAAAATAAACAAAAAATATATCAGTTCAGCATGTTAAGCTGCTTCATTCAAAAACTACAGAATTATCTCCCTTCAAACGACAATGCCTACGAAAAATAAAAAATGGAAGGAAAAAGAAAACCTCTCGAGAAGGTGGTCGCTTATGTTCATTAAGATACTTAATGGCGTGTTTACGAGAATTTGGTAGAATTTGTTTGTATTTCAAAGGACACCGACATCTACAGCCCGACCAGAAGCAAAGGTTGGTCTACCGTAACCTTTAAAATCTTTGCATT